>VZDJ01006585.1:7991757-8071500 GCA_008694505.1 Cyanoderma ruficeps | reverse complement strand
TTTGTTTTGTTTTGTTTTATTTTAATTTTTAATAATATTGAGCATTGAGGTCTTGGAATGGGTCATAATCCCAACATCCTGAGGGACTACAATTAGCTTCTGCTCAGTATTTTTTAAGATTTAGAAACCCCAAACTGCTTGTTTTGAGAACAACTTGAATTTGGGAGCATCAAATACCTTATGAAATGAGGTGAAATATGAAAACTGGAGGACATTGGATGTCAATGAATATATTGATGCAGAAAGTCGCCCTTTTGCTATAATATATAGCTTGAATAAAGAACAAATGTAATATATTCAGAGTTTTTTCCAGTAAAATTAAGCTTTACCAGCAAACACCTTTTCATTGCACAAACATATTTCTCTCTAAATGTCATGAAATCAAGGAATTTTAGTGAGACTGAATACAGGACTGACAAAAATCTGACAGAATTTTCATCTGCCGTTAGTGACTGAAAATTCAAGGCTCTAAATGGTATTTTATGTATGATGTGTTTTCCCTCTGTGTATGAACTCTAATTATCCATAATGCCGGGACAGTTTGCTGTGGGAAGGTTTTCAGACCCCAGTTGCTGAGCTCCGCCTCTAAACAGGGGTCATCATTTGGCTCTGTGGCCACAGCTTAACAGTATTAAGAGTTTTATACTCCTGTCTGGGCTTTTGAGCTTTCCAGGTTTGTTGGCATGGAGATGTTGAACTGGATGATTGTGACAATTTCACAAGGCTAACAGCACCAGTTGACCTGACAAGAATGTTAATTCCAGTGTAGCAGCTGCTGGAAATCAATGGCATGTGACCGTAGGAAGCCCCACTGGCCAGATTGGCTTTGGCCAAAGATTCTAAGATGTCCCAACTCCTGAGCCAACTCATTCCCCAGCCTTTTGATCCCCTCAAGAACTTAATATTTGCTTAGCAGGTGCAGGTCCAAGCTCATTTATTTTACTTGATGGGGACAGAGGGAAGAAGGGGAAAAGGCCTTTTGTTCTTCTTCAGCATTTTTGTTCATGAAAAATTTTTAAAAATTGTTTTTTTCATGATTGGGTTCAAAACCAAATATAGAAATACCATTATTTAGGTTTTACTACACAAAATAGAGTATCTGAATTTTGGCAACTTGCTGTTCCAACCATTCCCATCTTCCCTGAAACAGACATGTAGCAGAAACAGGCTCTGAGGACAAAAGTAAACGATTTTCTCGTGTCCACCATGAATCAACCACTACAGAATGCTAAAGCAAAGCAAAAAAACGGCAAACAAACCTGCCAGCCCACTGCCACCCCCCCCAAAAAAAAACCCAAAAATAAACCAAAACAAAGATAAACAAAAAAAAACACAACCAAAAAAAACTCAAAAAACCAAACAAACATGAAACTCTAAAAAGCTTTTAAACTAGACTTTGACATGTATTTTTTATGTATTCTTTTTATTAAAAATAGACATAAAAGATCTTTGATTGAGAAGCTGTATCGAGAACAATAGCAAGAAAGCAATATAGTTGTTCCACACAGCCATCTGGTCCTCCCAAGGCTTCAGTTAGACCCTGTTAACCCTGATCTAGGTTTATTTCTTTTTTTATTTAACTTTCTGTTGTTGGTGGAAAGTGCTTACACATGCAGTATCAAACCATTTTGTACAAATCTGTACTAATACTCTTAAAACCACACAGCACTCAGAATCCAGGATTAAGGCTTTAAACCAGATGAAATATATATTGGGATTCTAAACAAGTTTTCTTTCTTTTTATAATGCAAATGTGTTAATGCTCTGACCTCAAAGCTGAGAGACCAAAGCCTAGATAACTGTCAAGAATCTGGCAAGGCACTGTTCATTCTGTACAGGCCCTCCGAAAAACAGGATCCCCCGTCCTAAATAACAACAAAGTGAGATATCAAGGACTTATATCGCAATAACATTATTTTGCTTTCATTCTAATCATAATTTGAGGTAAGAGTATTGCAGTATGTTCAGTTTACTGTCTGTTAAAAAAATTTGTAATTTCACAAAATACAGTATTTTTTAAATTTGTAGTTTCTTGAATGAAAATATTTTAATAATTGAATACAAAATACTGAAAAATGCTGAGGCACTTTTGTGGCCTACAAGAAGTTAATAATAAATAAATAATAAATGATAGCAATAAATAGTTCAACAGTAGCTTCTATTTTTGTGATTTTGAAGGATATATATTTTGTCTTTCAAAAATGTATAACTTTTAGTATTTATTTCACTAATCTAACAATTCAGATATTAAAAAAATCACATTATATACTCAAACCCAGCAGTACCATGCTACATAGAGTTCTATGCCTAGCCAAATACAGTCCAACTGCTTGTATATTATGCATTACAGATGAATAGAAAGTGCTCTTTAAATAAAGTAAAATATTGTTAATCTTTTTTGATGTTTTTTGTTGTTTTCAAAACCCTCTCAAAAAGGAGAAAAAAAAGCATACTATATATACCTCTAAGTGAAATAAATATCCCAAATTTGTTTATGGGCAGGAAAGAATAAATGCAATACGGAAGCTGTGAATGGTGCCCTAATTTGATGACTTTTTTTTCTTATTTGCAGGAAAAGTAGCTGCAAGTGTTTTATATGAATTACAGTACAATGCCATAGAACAAACATACAGTCTCGCCCTATTTTCCCTTTCGAAGGTTTCTCAAATAATCATCAAGTCATGTCAAACCTGCAGAACTGGCATCTTTGGTCTATGGCGGAGTCTCTTCTCACTGGGATTGTTGTATTCTACCCAGAATTCTCGTAGCAAGAAGAGCTCTGCGTGAGTGTCTGCTCCAGTCTGTCGTGTCAACATCCTTATCTGTGGCCTGCAGGAGATGAAAGAGTGAGTTCTCACAGAGTTTGCAGGTATCACAAACTGTGACATGCTCAGGGGTGGTGCTGCTGTAGAGGGGAACAAGGCACAGGCTGCAGGAATGGACCAATGCTATGCAAATCAAAAAGGGCAATTGCAAACTCCTGCCCCTAGAAGGAAAAACTGACTGCAAGTCAGGGACTGACCAGCTGGGGAATAGCTCTTGTGAAAAGGACAAGGGGACCTCACCAGAACATGTGCACAGTGTGGGCCAACAGTTTGCTTGGAAAATGGCCAGTAGTTCAAGAGAAGTGATTGTTTCCCACTATGTACTACCTATTAGACCATATGTGGAATACTGAGGCCAGTTTGTTGCTGCAATATCCCCTTACCCCATCAAGGATGAATTCAGCTTCTTCAGCAAGAAGGTAGAGCCAGGTTCTTCATGGTGGGGCAGTGTGGGAGGACAAAAGACATAAATTGAGTAGGAGACATAAGTTGAATATGGCATACTGGTTCTACAGAAAAAATGTTTTACTATGAAGACAATATCAATATAATAAAAGAGGTGGGATGGTTTCTGAAAGAGACTGCAGTTGGAATTTTTCTTGGAATTTTTCAAGACACAGTTGCATAAAGACTTGAGTAACCTGGTCGACCTCACAGCTAAAACAGGTTTGATGTTGAACTAGACACTGCCTTAAGTACCACCTAGTGCACAGTGTTCTGTGATTCTGGGATGTTACTATTTTCTACATATTTTTAAAAGTTCCTTACCAGTCACACTAATTGTCTGTTTTTTCCAGTATCCTGTGTCTGACAGGAATCAATGGTGGCTGCCTACACAGAAGTGGAAGAACATGACAATTGTAGTAGTAGGGCAGTTCCAATAAAGAATTCATGATCAGACTTTGTGCCAGGACTCTCTTTTTGTTAACACTCCACCCGTCTGATACACTCTACCACCCTAAAAATTTTTCCTGTTCTTTTGCAGTATCAAATGGTCAAGGAAGGCCTCAAGTTTAGGGCAGAACAGTGTATGAGGGCCCACTTAATTATACTTTCCCTATGTATCCACCACGAATAATTTACGGCAAAGAGGTATTGTCTCAGTAATACTGAGACACTCGGTCTGATCTTCTATGTGAAGTCATAAGAGAGCATCTGTCCTTGCAGGAAGCTATCAGCTTTCATATCTGTAAAAAATTTAGATCATCAATACCACAAAAGCAGTCAAAACTTAATCAAGACAATGTCTGAAAATCATGTGCACATGCATTCATCACTTAGGTGGGAAAGAAACGATTTTCCTTAAGGAAAAATGAGATTCAAAGTTTAATGTTGACTAAGTAAAGTGCAAATCCCAAAACCATAGGTTAATAGTGATAAAATTGATAGTCAGGCTTTGCCCTTTGGCCAGATGCACATCTATAAAGATACAGCCAATTCTTTTCTTGCAATCTTGCCAGGGAAAGGAAAAAAATACATTACTAGAATTTAGCATGCTATATGATTTTGTGAATAACCTTTCCAGCTGTCAGTCTTGGTGCCAAAACTACTGTGTGACAGCATTAAGCAACAGGAGCATGGACTCATTTCAAGCCCAGGTGCTGAGCAATATCAAATGTATGAGCTCCTTGTTGTGAAACAATCACTCCCTCTGAGGCTGTGTCCTCATCACTCCATGAACTGTGCTCATGGTGAATGTGCATTTACTTGTCTTGTAGCTAGTGTTCATATGCAAATTTCCAAGAAAACAACTATCTCCTCCTTTCTTTAAAGGATGCTGGACTTGTAAGAAATAGAACATCATAAAAACAGCTGAACTGGAGGGTTCAGCACTTAGGGCAAGAGTAATAAGAGAAAGCTGGAGAGCAGATATCCTCTGATCCATGCACAGCCCTTATACTTGTATCAGATAATGGAAGAAAACCCCCTCCACATTCAAAAAGAAACTAAGAACACTGACTGCCATGGAAGGCTTAGGAACTTACAGTAATTTATGACCCATGCAATATGATTTTCCAACACCCAAATGTTTCAATTATTGTGGGATTTTTAATAGATCTTAGGAGTCAATTTCAGAATGAATTAAGGATGAGTAAGCAATGTACCAACTGTTTCTATAGCAAAGCTCAGATTAATTTTCAATTCTTAAAGCTACATTCATCCATCATGTACTTCATCTCATCCAGATCCAGTTGTCTAAAAGTTACTTGTCTGAGTTAAAGCTGGATCCCTTTATACCACTGAGGCCAAAAAGACAGCTAAAGATGAGATAAACCACCTTACAGGGATGCCTATCTCTTTCTTTTGATTATAAAGTGAGAACTAAACAATGAACTGAAAATTACATATTAATCTGTGATTTCTGAAGTATGTATTTAGCAATTTGTTGACTTAGTTTTTCCACACAACTGCTTTGATGTTTCTGTAAACTATAGGGTTAAAGATTGCAGATTGGGGTAGAAAAAAAAACATGGGGCTGTAGGAACAAGGAATACTTTCAAGTAATGTTGTCAGCAAAAAAAGGATTTTTTCTAACTTTTAGATGTACATATTAGATGTGATAAAAGCATTCACAGCATCTCACTTAAATGAAGTTGAAAATGTTGCACTTATTTACTTCAGAATTGAAATTTCATTATCCATTCAAAACATCTGTTTTCTATTGTTATGTGAAAATTACCCTATAGTAGATTGTGAGAATGCTTTAACAAGCTCTGACAGCAGATCTGTGCCAGAGCTGAATGCTCATCAGTGAGTTGTGCTTGCATTGGGCAGCACAGGGTGGTTACAGTTAGTCCCTCCTCAAGTTCAGTGTCATGCTCACAGGGAAGTCCAGCAAGAAGTTTTTGCCACCTGTTGTATTGGTGTGGCTGAGGTGAGTTCATTTCCCCACAGCAGCCCTGGCAGTGCTGTGCTCTGTGCTGGTAGCCAGAAAGGTGCTGATAACACACCAGGGTTTTGGCTCCTGCTGAGCAGGGCTGGCACAGCCTCAGCGCTGTCTCACCAACATTACCTCACCATTAGGCTGGGGGTAGGAAAGATCCTGGGATGGGACACATCTAGGACAACTGACCCATATTAACCTAAGATGTCTGCTCAAAAATAAAAGCTGAGAGGACTGGGTGGAATTCTTTATTTGAAGTGTTTGCTTTCTGGAACAACCACTATATGTGCTGCAGCCCAGCTTCTCTGGAAGTGGCCAGACATTGTTTGCTGATGGGAAGTAGGGAAAAAAAAGAATTTTTTTTTTTTCTTTTTGCTTGTGTATGCAAAAAACTTCCACTTTTGCTTTAGTAAACTGCCTTATCTCAACCTATGCATTGTTTTCTGTCTCATTTTCTCTCCCCTGTCCAGCTGAGGAGGCAAGTGATAGAGCAGCTTGGTGGTCACCTGGCATCCAGCCAAGGTCAATGAAAGTCAAGGTGGCTTTTGTGAGAAGGGGCTGGTTCGAGCACACCCACTGCATGACAAACTGAGCCCCTCTGTCAAAATTGTGGCACTACTGCAAAAATGTGAGAAGGGATGAAGAAAATGTGAGAAAAAATCCCTGTGGGCAGTAAGGTCAGAGAAGGAGGTGGGTGAGGAGATGCTCCAGTCACAGGAGCAGATGTTTTCCCACATGGAGAATCATGGAGGACCATGGTGGAGCAGTTATGGAGCTGCAGCCCCTGATGGACCCCACACCAGAGCAGCTAGACGTTACCTAAATGGAGAGCCCAGTCTGGAGCAAAGGGAAGCTGTAGGAGGGAGGAGCAGAATAGAAGAACTCTTACAGGCTGACCCCAACCACCATTCCGCTTCCCACTGAGCTGTTCATGGAGCTTCAGGTGGAGGAGGCTTAGAGAGAGAACTTGGGAGTAAAGGAGTGAAGTTCAGCTTTGAAATGGGAGAGGAGGAAGCATTGTTTAAATGTTTGCATTTGTGTTCTCACCACACAACTCTACCTTTAATTAGCAATGAATTAAATCAATTTTCCCCAAGCAGAGACTGTTCTGCCCATGACAATAACTGATGAATGATTTCCCTTCTCTTTCTTGACCCGTGAGCTCTATCATTCCTAATATCTCCTCCTGTCCTGTGAGGAAGGGGAGTTAGTGAGCAGATGGGTGGTGCTTCTGGCCGAGGCTAACCCACCACAATAACTAAGAGCAGATGAAGGTAACAGTTAAAAAGCTTCACCCAAATTTCCACATACTGAGGCACATTACTAGTCTTACTGCTGAGCAATAGACAAGATTTACAATGACAGTTTAGAACACAGCTTGTCCTGAAATTAACTAGAATTTACAGGAATTTAACTTTACAGGTAAATTGCCATTATAACAGAATGAATTATTTATCTGTCTGTAACTAGACAAACAGAGCTGGTGCAAATAGGTTAGGTGAGATAAATTAGAACTCTAAGGATATTTTGCACAGAATTTACTTGGGTATGGAATTTACTTTCTTAAACCAGCTAGTTTTTCCATTTGTAGTGATAAACATCAATATTTCCTGATCACAGGAGAAGGAAGATTTGTGTTTTCATATTATCTGTTAGAAATTCTGAAATCTCATATGAAAAAGTCCTCTGAATATTTCTCAGTAATTTTAGGAAAGGACCATATTAGATGCTTTAACTAACTCAAATCCCTTTCCTCATTCTCGGTAAATCCTCAGTCAGCCTCTTTCTAAGGCTGTCTCTATTGCTCTTCAGAAATCTCATCAAAGGACTTTCCTCTCTCTTTTGACTAGGAAAAGGTATTTAAGGCATTTAAGTCTCTAAATGCTTTAAAAAAACCTTGGTCACAGGTGTATTCTTAGAAATGGAGATATCAGCACACAGAGTAAAAGGAAATTTGTACTATACTGAGACTTCTATATGGAAGTCCAGAGGGGAATCACAAGTTCCATTAAGGATGTTCTCAGAGCGCATTACTTTTAAGAGGCACTGTAAAGCTACAGTCATTGATACTGTTCTGTTTGTTATTTGGTACAACTACTGACTTCTCTAAGCTACTGTTTATAATTTCAAAAGTCTCTGTAAATCCTTTTCTAAAGTTAAGGTTGCTCAAGTTTTGCTCATATTTTAAAACTTCTTCACTAAGAAAAGAAAAAAATTATATGTATTAACCATTAAAATACCAGCATCAGCAAACTACACCAGAAAACTGTGAAAGAAGAGCCATGTGTGAGTTGTGCTCCTGTAACATACAGTTACAGAGGACAATTTTATCTTCAATGCAGTACCTCACTTCCTCAGAACTCTTATTTTACAGTAAGAAGTCTTAGCTTTGAAGACGAAACAACTGCTAAAAAATTATTTGGTTCTGGTGTCGAAGGAGGAACTGGTCCAATTGGTGGGCCAATTAGACTAGATCAGTTATAGCACCTATATGATAGATCTAAAAAAGACCTGTGGAAAGGAGAATCTTTTTTTTTTTTTTTTTNNTTTTTTTTTTTTTTTTGAGTGATTTCCAATCATTGTGTCCAGGACAGTGTACTATGTTTCCATGGCACTGAAAGAAGCAAAATATTTACTATAAAATATACAGAGAAGCTGCACCTACCTGTCTTCATTGCATATCCAATAAGAAATAATGATCAAACACAAATATTCATGTAATGTCAGAAGACATAGGAGGAAATTTTGAGAGGGATTGTAATGACAATGACTGTAGCTTGAAGCATTCTAGATACAAATGTAAGCTATTAATTCAAATCGAAAGAAAGACATAAAATGCAGGTTGTTGGTGAGAGACTGCCAAAAAACTAAATAAAGAATTTCAGGCTGAATGTTCCTTCCATGCACTATAGTGGAAACTATGAAATACCAAACATAGTATGACAAAAAAGCATCTTTTACTACAAAAGCCAAGATCAAATATTCAAAATGGAAAAAGGGATGAAGAATCACCCTTTCAGTCCAGATTGGAAAAAAAGTGTGTTCTTAATGGTAAAAAATACTACTCTATGTTTCATTATTAGAGCTCATCAACTCTAAGACCAAAGCACAAGTTTTTCAGATGTGACATATCAAGATGGAGATGCAAAATTATGGTGCACCATTTTCTCCATTCTCTAAATACAGACTACAACCCTTTTTCACCTTACAAGAGGTTTTGCAGCAGTTAAATCAGTATTATTTTTAATAATACCTATAATATCCAGATATTTCTACTTCTATTCTAAAGTTGCAGAGTAAACTTTAGAATAGAAAACATTGTTTTATACTTGAGTCATCCTTTCATTGGAAGTGCCATTGCACTGTTTCAATTATCTGTGGGTTTACAAGTAATGTTTTTATTGTCAAGATGTTCTTTGATAATAGGTACTGCTTGCTGTGTTATTTGATTGACTAAATATTTACAGAGGCCATAAAATTATTAAAAAATTAAGATTTAATAACTATAACAATGCTTTAAAATTGGTGGAAATGAGACCTACATGCAGATGCTAAATGAAGCATTTGGGCTAAAATTGGATCCAGCATTATGTGTATTGTTTTTAGGAAAGATCAAGGGCTATGAAATATGTATTTAATACAAATAAGCATGTTTCCTGTGGTTTTGACCCTCTTACTACATAAAAAACTTCTATAGAAATCTTTTGTGTCATTATATTTTAACTTGTTACCTTGATAGACCCAAAAGTCGCAGACAGTTGTAATGCTATCAACCAATACTTCCAGCACAGCTGAGCATCTTAAGTATTATAAATTTAGTCAGACTTAGTTACATGTAAATGCCATAGATTCCACTTATATCCATCTATTTGTACACTACAAATAGAAAATATATTATCTTTACACTGTCTGTTGATGATTTCCTAGAAATAAAGTTGCATGGGTTTGGTGTCACTGTACCTAATAGTATTAACTAGTGGTGGCCTCTTTGAAAGAACATGGATTTGAAAGATTCACACTTAGATTAATCCCATCATTGCTTTTAGAGATAGTTACTTAAAATATGATAATAAAATATTATCAATATAGCAATAAATAATAGTATAGTAATAAATATTAATTCATAATAATAAAAATATTTTTATTAAAAATAAAACCCAGTGAGTTCTGTTGTGTTGTCATGTAAAAAACTAAGTGCGAGTAAGAGAAAACAAGGAGGGGGCATCTGCATTTTTCTATAACTATAATGTATCTATCACTGCATAATTTATTCTTAAACATATTAAAAAAAATTAGAAACTATGGAAGCAGTAGAAAAAGTGTGTTTCTGCATGAGGGTACTTATGTATGTCTAAGCACGCCAGTAACTAAACGGGACATATTCTTAGTTCTTTAGAACCTATTGCTCTAAAATGATATTTAGATTTGTATAAGAGAGTAATTTCATGTAAACATAAATAAACAAGACTATCAGGCAGTTCTTCCTCAGAAGGTAAGATTCCCAGATAATTTTTTTCAGAGATTTTTGGACAATAAAAGACATTGATGTGGTGGGAACTTTCTCTGAATATTGCTCACCTGTCTTCTTCTGAAAGCAGGAAAACAAATGAAAATTAGGGTCCTAACTTAATAATAAGAGCACATATTGTAGTCCATTGACACGTTTTTTCCTCAGAGCTTGGTGAGATGATCGAACTGGTTCATCTCTCTCTTTGTCAGTTATTGTTTCAGAGTCCACTTTGAGCATAAGGAAATATCGAACCTGACACCAGATAAGATTCTGTTCCTTCATATCATATTTCCCTGTGTGAGAAGTCTTGACAAAGAAATGGGAACTAGTATCTGAGGTGGTTATTTCCCAGTCATCTATTACTTACCTCCAGAGAGATCTCACAGAACTCTGTTTCATAACCAATGATTCTGTTAATGACAACTTACACATATTGTGCAGGATATTTCAATCTAATTTTTCACATTTAGAGACATGCACAGAAATCTTAAAATCTTTTTTTTTTTTAAGTTTAAGGTCTCCAAGTAAAAGTTTAATTCCATGCTGAAACAAAATTAAGACTTTTAAGCAGTCTACCAAAGGGACCTATCTTCTCAGGTAGAGAGCAATATATCCAAGACAGACTTGCCATCAGCTCTGTGTTTAGATGTTAGAGAGAGAAACAGAGGGAGAAGTTAAACCAGATAAGAATATGTGTCTTCCATGCGACTTTCACAGCCCATTCAAACAGTCAAAGATCAGAGTTATAAAATTCATCTTTTCCAAATTCTTTCTTGCATGCTACCCTAGTTCAAAACCTAAAATATAGATTCATAAAAGTTGTATCTTTTACTTGATTTTGAAAGAAAGACCAGAAAGTACTTCTCCAAAAATTTTCAACTCGAAATAATGATTACACATGGCTCAGCTTCTCTCATTTCACCTTTTGTTTCACATGAAAACCTCTCTTAATGAAATCTTACTTAGACTAATGAATACTGCTGGGCAAAAGAACAGAAAAGGCTGTCAAGGAAATAACAACTCTCTTACCCAATGAGCATCCGTATGCAGCTTTGAGGCAAATCATAGAAGATTGGGAATTACATTTGTTATCAGCCTTCTTGAGCTTTTCCAGGGTCTATGTTTAAGTTTTCATTCAAGTTAGATTCCAGAGCTTCAATGTATCCATGACATAGGAATTAGAGCATGATCTGAGTGAAAGCAAGGTAAATGTGATTTACTGACAAAGCACTTGCTGAGGTAAGAAACCTCTTGTTTGAAGGTGTGTTGGCACGTGTATCATTGAGTAGTGTGTGTTCAGCTTTAGATCATTTGCTGCAGAAGTCTTACTGCTGCTCCTGACGGCCTTGAATTTTCAGATAAGAGATAAGGTTCATAAGGGTTCTCATTTCCAGAGACTGAGATGTAGCAGCTGCTCCTCCTCAGCCTACATTAGGAGGGTGAAAAATTCAATGTGAACACCTGCCTGTTTCAGCAGCACAAAGAATAAATGCATGCAAATATTAGTGATGTATAACCTTCTCCATGTCACCTAATATGTGCAGATCAGTTTCTTGCTTCAGACTCAAGCAAGTTAGAAGTATAACAGACCTATGCAAAAAGATGAAAAGGAGACAGAAATAATTTTCAGGCAGAACAAGACAAAAAGTGGGAAGTTCTCTGGATCATTTATACTACTGTTAGTACTCTAATCTATCAACATACCCAAAAAAGCTTTTAACTAATTTGGAAGCTGTAGCAGGTAAACATATCAGTGTAGAGCTCAATCTCAGCAAAAGAATCCTACTTCTCAGTTACAGGAGTTTCCCAGTGATGCCTTTGCATTTCGCTTTCCAGAGTTTGGCCGATAAGCTCTGAACAATCTGTTTCACCTCAGTGTGCTGTATACGGGATTTATGTGGTTAGTCTTTTGCTCAGCCTTTTTGTTTGGTTCTGTGGTTGAATTTACTGAAAAGTTCTTTGTTTATGGGGAAAGATTACTATGTGTAAATAGAGGGAATTTACCTCAAAAACACTGCTTATGCTATCAGCTGAGATTTTCAATGAAATTTTATCTTATATATGCAGAGATTTATATATAAATTATACTAAAATATGTTATTAAAATATAATCACATTATTGAAATATACTATAATAACACTATGCAATATACTACATATAAACTGTAATTATAAGTCATGATTTATAGCATAAACCTCTCCTATTTATTTTATATTGTATATTTAAAAATTATTGTTACTTCTATTTATATTCATTTGACAGCAAAAGGTATTCCCCAAGCTATATTTCTATTAGAGATAGAATATTTAGTTTCACTTGCTAAAACTTTTTTCTAAACTCTGAATTAGTTGGGGTCTGCTGTGCGTATATATGCTGACTCCTGGATCTAAGATAATAACAATAATTGTAATTTTGCGTGAGGATAATCTTGCACAGAACCTGGAATATTGACTTAAGTACACAGCTATCACTACTCCCCGCTGGTCTGATTATTGAGCCACAGGTCTTATTTAGAATGCTGTCATTATGGGCAAACATTTAAGAACAGTATATTGTCAAAAGGCTTGTCTACATTATGGATTTTTTCTATGGGTATTGTTTCACCAACATACAGTATATTTACTTGCTCTAAAACACCCATACTGCTTTGTCGTGGTTTCTAACTGGACTGAACACTGAAACAGTGGAAATTCATGTCTCCCTAAAGAAGACTTTACAAGGAGACTGAGTTTTTTTTTCAGGGACCTTCACATTTTTTTAATTGTAGGTCCTAGACTTGCACACAGTATTTATGCTGAGGCTGCACCAACGCTGAGCAGAGCAAGAAAATCAAATCATTTGACAGTTTGGTGATGCTGTATTGGGTTTTCCCTCTTAGTAGACAGGGCTGACTCATACTGAGTGCTCTGTTGACCAGAACCTCCAGACCCTTTTCTGCAGGCTTCTTTCAAGACACTCCCCTGCCTTGAACTTGTGTCCAGTGTTACTCCAAATTGAGTGCAGAATCTGGCACTTTATCTTGTTAAATTTAATTCCATTATTTATAGGCCACTACTCTAATCTATCTAGAACCCTCTGCAAGATGCTGCTCTCTGGGAGGATCAAGAGCAGCTCCCATTTGGTATCATCAGCAAAACTGCTGTGGTGCACTCAACTCCTGCATCCAGACTGTTGGTAAATATATTGAACAGGACAAGCCCTAGAATTGAACTCTTAGGAATACCACTGATGATCAATCTCCAGACAGATGTAGCCTCAGACTCTACAACCCTTTGGGCTCTGCCCTTCAGCCAGTTCTTCACCCAGCGCATCATGAACCTGCTGATCCCACAGCTAGACAAGTTGTGTGGAAGAATGCTGTGAGGAACAGTTTTAAAAGCCTCACTAAAATCCAGTGTAACTACTGGGTTCCACTGCCTTCTCTTCATCCACTTGACTGGGGACCTTAACACAGAAAGAGAAGAAGTTCATGAATATTGTATCCTGTGGGAAGGACTCCAAGCTGGAGCAGGGGAACAGCATGTGGAGGAAGGAGCAGCAGAAACAAAGACATTGACTGACCACAAATCCCATTGCCCATTCTGCATTGTCCAGAGTGAGAAGGTAGAAGAGTCATAACTGAAGATGAGTGAAAGAAGAGAGATATGGGGAGAAAATGTTTTTAGGCTTATTATTGTTTCATATTATCCTCCTTTGATTAATTGGAAGCAAATTAAATTAATTTCCCTGAGTTGCTCCTGGTTTTGCTGTAACAGTAAATACTTACTGAGTGGTCTTCCTGTTCTTAACTAAATCCATGAGCTCTTCATCATGTTTTCTTCCTTTATCATTTTGATGGAGGGGGAGTGATAGAATGATTTGGTGGCATCTGGATACTAGCCAAAGTCAAACCACCACAGCATTTTAAAAAAAAAAAAAAAGAGGGGAAAAAAGAGTTTTCTGGCCATCTAGAATGTACTATAGTACATCTCTAGAGTGTAGTTAAACTTTCCTCACAGACCTGAAGAAGAGTTAATATATCAATCCTAACTGCATGGTTTCTTGAACTTCCTATTGAGTATCTTGGTAGTCATGTAAGAAAGTGGTAGTTATTCAGCACTACATCCTATTTCGTATGAAAATGTTCTTTTTTGTTTTCTTAATATAATCCCTTTTCATCTAGATAGCTGAAACTCTGAAAATACTGTGTCTATATTTTCTTCATAAGGACTGAAATATACTTCCTGTGGCAGGTATTTGCTAGGAAGCTAGGCTAAATTCTTCAGTGAGTAATCCTTCACACTCATTTTAGGTCCCTAATTTATGGATGTTCCTCCTTATTGTTTCTGGAGGTACTAGCCTCTGTTCATTTCATAGAATGTTTAGACAAGAGTTTCAAATTAAGGTGTAGCTTTCAGATAGGAAAATAAGGCAACGGTAACTTTTCTTAAAAAATGTAGGGAAGATATTGAGATCAAGATAAAGAAGCACGAGATCATTGAGTGACAGTAAAGTTTTCCTTTATGTTTTTGCACTTTGACATTAGGAAAAACGAAAGATAACATAAAACCTCTCAACTTTCTTGAAGGTACTTGAAGCCTGTGAAAGTTAAGTTAATTCAGTCTTTAAGGGAAAATTTGAATACCACATCTGTCCCTTGTGTATGCTAATGATTTTGACACTTATAAATAAAATGAACAGTGTAGTGCAGAATAATTGCTTATTTCCAAAAACTTCATAAAGATTTTTATTATGTCTAGTTACCCTGTGTGCCTGGATGAGTGCTTTAAAGTCTCCCTCAGCAGGCATTGATACAGTAGACCATAACAGCACTTAAAAAAACCCATTATAGCCTATTATGTCAATGAACTGTGCATGAAGAATTTCCTTGGTAGTATTTATTGGTGCAATACACCATGACAACCGTAGAATGTATGATAATGCATTTGATGGAGGAATCATAACAGTTATATTAAGATCTCATGGAAATTAAATAGCACTGTCCCATGCACTTCAACCAAAATCATAATAGCTTTAAAGTGTCTCCTGTGATCACCATGGAGGAAATTGAGAATAATTGCTGCTGTGGCAGACCTCATCTTTGAGTAGGAGGTTTTCCATTACAAATGTTTTTTCAGTAAATGCTAAAAATATATGTTTAAATGTGCAACAAGTTTTTATTTAAATCTGCATAAACCATAAGACTGATTGTTTTTTCTCTCCATATTTAACTAATTATGTTGCACCTTGAAGCATTATAGGGGTCTAAAAAGACTATGTGATTTTATTGACCGTGTTTGCCATAATCCTCCCTAAATACAAAAGATGTGTAAAAAATAATCCGAAGAATTTCAAAGCCAGGAACTGCAGAGCTAAGGCTTCTTATTCCGTCCCTAATACATTCTACATCTGAGGGTTGCATTAGATTTTCTTTGGTTCTGGGCAGACTGGCTAGTAAAATACTGAGCTGATTCCAGATGAGACATTGTTAAGCCTCTCCTTTTTACCCTCTTCATGAGAAGGTGGAGGATTGTGCAGTTTTCATTAAGGAGTTACTAATTAGCAAAGTGTTAATTTAGCATAACTTTCCCATAAAAACTCCTTCAATATGATCTGTTTTCACATAATTTCACATAATTTCACATAATTTCACAAAAATTAAGACTCAGTGTCCTTTGTCTCCACAAAGTATATGGAACTCCTAAAAAGAAATTAGGTTTTCCAGATCACCAGTCACTTCTGAAGCTTTCTGAAATCTGTACTGCTGTAGGAAAAAGTGAACAAAGATAAAAAGGCTATATGGTTCTTCCTCATAGCCAGAGCAAGAGCCATTAGAGATGTTATTCTTTATAACAACTCTTAGAGAAGGCTGCTGGAAAGGACAAATTCTGCAGTGAGATTGAAAACTCAGGTTGTTACATGAAGTTCAAGTATGCAGAGACAGCACATAAAAAATATCTGTCCATATTGGAAGAAACACCAGTGGTTTTGTCAAAGTGAGCATTTCCTTTCAGAGAATGGAAAAAAAACTAAACTCTAATTGACATTTTTATTCTACTCATATAATTTTTATGTGAAATACTGATGTAAAATTATTCTTCACCCTTTCTTTGCTTTAGTTTTTTTTTTTTCCTAATATTTTTTATTTTGTGTAGGTTGGTACTGTTTGGAGTTTTTTTGCATGGACAGCTTGTCTTTTTGTTTGCTTGTTTTCCTTCTCAAAGGAAAAGATATTTCACTGTAAGATCTAGCTTTTCTTCTACTCTAAATTCATTTACATGTCTGCAAAGTGGGTGAAAAATAATTTCATCGCTTGGTTGGTCAAAATTTGTGAACAGTCTGTGCATGAGTAACCAAAGTCTGAAACAGTGGATAATCAGGGTGAAAATACATTTTAAAAAATAACAATTCACTAACTTTTTAAATTTAATTAATTATACATTAGATAATGGGGAAAGGCTATGAAGCAGCTAAGTGTGTACAACACATTTTGCACAATTCACTTTTGCATTCATGCTACTCAAGTTAATCTGGGAATAAATTTATTCCCCAAATTGAAACAACTTTCTTTGATACAGCAAAAGGTTTCTGTATGGAAACAACTGCCGAAAGCCTCTGCTAGTTAACTACAAGACAGGGCCTTGGGAATACAGTGATATGTTTTTTCAGTCAGAAGTTGAGAGCGCACTATAGCCAGGATTCTAGAAGTTCAGCCTCTTTTTAGCAGTGGAGTATAGAAAGAATGCAGTGAAGGATGCAGTGTTTTTGTAATATGGTCCTTTTAAAAAACATGTTCTTTCAGAAGTTGTCAAAAATAATTGAAGCTACCTCTGTAATTGGATAAAAGATATAATTTGTTTGGCTATTAACATCTGTTTTGATAACAAAAATTCTGATCCAAAATTAAACCAATCTTTTAAATTAGTTCCTTATGAGCAAAATCAAGCAATATATAATTTATGGTTTTATTCAAAATATCATCCAGCATTTGAAAGGGTCAAATACAATCCAAAAACCAAAATAAAAAGAAGTTTTTTCAGGGATGGCCTCTCCTCTAGATTCTTAAATATGGACCCTAAATGGATTTTTTAAAGAATGACAGTAATCCTATGTAGCATCTTTTGTAGAAAATTAAATAGGATCAAAATATTATCTAAAGATTGAAAAAGAAAGTAGCAATTACAGTTTAATCATCCCAGTTAAAGAGTTTCTACCTGCTTATTTCCACATCCTGCACTTATGGTCTGTTTCCTACACCGTCATAATAAAAATAAATATAAAACATATGCAACTGGCAAATGGACCTGGATTTGAAATACTTATAGCTTTCATGTTGTTCACCAAAAATGTAGGGAGAAAACAGTTCTGTGCTGTTCGTGACTCCCTAAAGAGTCCTTGTAGAAAATTTAATGCAAATGTTATTCTATTTTTATGTCACATACTGTGCTCATAATAACTGAACAAATTATTGATTTTCAGTAGGGAGATTATTTAAAACACTTATTCTATGCTTTCTGGATCAGTACTAACCATAAGCATGAAGAGCACTCTTATTTAAAATGTGTAACTTATTATGTCAGTGGAGAAACTGCTGAGTTTACAGTAACATGGTACTGATATTTGATATCACTGCCCCCATCCTTATACTTGAAACAACTGAAATATTTATAAGATTTCTACATATAATTTCACCATAGTGTAGTTTAAAATTACTATGTATATTTCATGTCATTAAGTGCTTCACCCATGGGAGTCACAGCTGCAAAAATTAAAATCATATTACCATCAGAAATACCAATAAGTCATTCTAGGTGGAACAAGGAGGATCAAAAAACTTTCTGGCTATCAGTTTGCATGGAATAGCAGAAAGAGAGGCATATTTTTCAAGATACAGAGGCTCTGAAATCCCAAAACACAGAAGATGATGAAGCTTACAAATGCCACCCGCTCCTGTATTTTATTTGCCTAAATACCCAGTTCTTGTTCACAAACTGACCACCACATTCACAAACTGACACCTTCTCTTGCTTTCGGCAGTCAGCTACACCTCACCTGCACCTCAGCCTCTAAATCCTCCTGATAAAGAAAATTCTCACAGCCTCATCACCCACTGCAAACGTATTAACTATGTTTGCTACTGACTCACAGTATCTATTAGTTAAATAAGTGCTATGCAAGGTGAGCAATATGCACAATTATGGCAAATCTTAGGACGCTTGTCAGAATAATGATTTTGACAGTCTATAGCAGTCACACCTCAAAAAAAACGTGAGATGGAATTATTTTGGACTGAAAGACCAGAAGCATTTTTCTTAGAAATTTTAGAGTAGAAGTGTGTTATGGTGCATTAGTGGCACAATCAGAAGTACATAGAAGGCACACCTGTTGTATGAGTGAGGACTTATCACTTCTACTTGTTACCTTTCCTGCAATTCAATATAAAGACACATCAATGTGCATCTAAAGGTTATAGAGAATTGTGTATTGCAAGGAAGTCTATCTCTAATTCTACCTAATAAAAAAGAAATGTTAGCAAGGGCAATCCTCTGTTAATTCAGTCTGCAACAGGTGGGACTTGTTTTATTTTTATTGACAAACTCTCTCCACCCAACAAGAATTTATGTGAATAAAAGTGTTTAGAAACCGTATCATGCGTCTCAAATTAGATTGTAGATGATGAAATATAACATAATACAATTCCCCACTCACCAGATTTTCTTCCCTCATGTTTCTATGAATGGACAGATCCAAATTAACACCAGTGAAGGTCATGAGTCACCTATTTCATGTAGTAGTATCTGTCAGGAGAGAATTTTTTCAGATAATTCAGTCTATGTGCATGAAATGCAATCTGTGTAACTTCTGACCACTGAAGTTGAAATTATGTTGAGAGGTATTTTTTTCATGCAGACATTGATATTGCTTCCTATTAATTCTGTTAAGTGATGTGGTAAGACTCTCCAAAGATTGCTTTGCACCTTTATGTGATCAACACAAAAGTGTTAGTAGAATATTTCAACTTTTTACCTTATGACTCTATCACTCATTTGCACGTAACTACAAAAGTGGAGCCGACATCCAAGCTTATCTATTCCAATATTTTGTGCCTTTATTTATCTTGTAAAAACAAACTGTCCATCCTCAGACTTCCAGTTGACTAAAAGCAGCAGCTACATTATTTTTTGCGTTAAATGACACCAAGTGTGATTACATTTATAAAAATTTGCATTTGAAGGATATCAAAAGCCAGACCCTCATGGCATTTGGTAGTTGCCCCTCGTGGTTTTAACGTGCTCTCTTTCAATATGATATCATCTTTATTAAAAGGAAGTTATGGATTATTAAAATAGGCATATAAATAAAGGGAGGATAAAAGTGGTTGGTAGAGGGGGAGTAGCAGCTTAATTCTGTTTTATTCCCAATGAAGCTTGCCATTTATTCCTGAGACAAGGGATTTCTCTAATTATTATTAATAAAATGGAAGGAATAAGAGAGGTTAGCATCTACATTTTTAAGTAGACTTTTTGTCAGCCTGCAAATGAAAACCAATACCGAAATCAAAGGTAACACTTCTAACCCACTACAACAGTCATTAGTTCACAATCTGTAGTGAAGGCAGCATAATGAAATTTTTCTGACTGTGTTAAAATTTCTCCTAATGATTGAATTATCATTTGTGTTTCATGTTTTAAGAAATAATTTTTGCTCTTTGTTGAGTGCTCAATGTCATCTTTCCTTTTGTTAGAAAGTAAATTAAATAACTCAAAGAAGCTTTGTGCAGAAATGTTTGCTCCTTTGTTCAGTCCCAGAATGTTGGGAATACAGATAGCCTACTTTCTTTGCAACAGCAAGTGTAATAGCTTTGACAAGAACATGAGAAGGATAGTTGTGAGCAAAGACAAAATGCAAATAATATGGCTTAGGGCCCGGTTAGGGAGCAACTAGCACAAGTGTGAACTATTATTACCATGTCAAGCTTTGCTGTAGTCATTGCAAGCTCCAAAATATTTATTTTGGAATTGATTTGAAAAAATTCTGGAAAAAAAAAATTAGCTACTTGCCACTACTTTGCTGATAATTTGATACACCAAACAGCTTTTTCTTAAATTGAGAAGAGATAGGTTTGAGCTGCTTTTCAGTAGAAATAATAAAATGAGTGTTTTCCGTAAATAGGCAAGACACTAATATCATGTACAAACAGCAAAATCTTATAGAAATAATTTTGACTTTTCTTTGTTCTCCTTTGAAATGAACCAAAACTAGCTAACATAAAAATTTATGGGAACTGGCACACAAGCCGGCAGATCCAAAAAGGATCTGTAGGACTTCAAGGGATTTAGTACAGATTATTAGTAATTTTGCGTACTTCTTATCAGCTATGGTCTGAAAACAACAAAATCTGTTTATTTTTCCTCTTGTATCATCTTGAGGTAGAGATGCTGCCTGATGGTTGGTCTGGAGCACATCACAATGAATAAGTACAATGGTCAAGACTTTTTTTTACCTAAGCCTAGCTCATAGTTCAGCTCCCAGTCCCTCTAGCCAGTCCCGGGGCTTTACAGACCTTCAAAATTTGCTTAGGCAGCAATTTCAATGAAAAGGAAAGGAAAAAGCAAAACCCAGGAAGTAAAAGAGTGTTTTGTTTAAAATAGGAGCTCAGATTTTCTAGCAGCACCAAAACCTCCATTGCTGATAACACTGCCAGTACAGAAACAAAATAACCATTTTTGAAGATGTGATTTGATTTTCCTTCCCTAAACAGCTCCAAAAGAATAAGCACAGAGAATATCATAGGTACCTTCTTCCTCTTTATCTCTTGCGACAGAAAGCTTTATGGGTTTCTAAGCTGTTCCTACTGTCCCCCAGACTTTGTCAGTATTGGTGAGACAGCAGAGGTGGAAGGTACACAGAAGAGTGTTGACAGCTCTGCTTGGCTGCATTATTTTTGCCCACGTGTAATACCTGCGATGTCGCATTGATATAACTTTCTTTTCGCAGCACTCCTGCATTTCCTGAGTTATACTGACTGCCCTTCAAAATCACAGCCTGGAGGTAAATCAGTGGTGTCTACTGGGCCCATTTTAAACAAAACTAGCAGAAAGATGCCTCATTAAAGCATTCTGTATGGTAACACCCTGCCAAAAATGGGCCATCGTACTCAAGAAACAAGCTTTGTCAATATATTGAGTATATTTCAAGTCAATATTGACTATATTTCAAGGATGTAGAATTACAATATTGCCCTCCTTCACAGCAAATCCTGCTTATCCCAATCATTGCTTGGTGAGGTGTTCCACATTCTGTGATCCAACAGCTCAGAACTAATACTATTTTAAGCTGTAATCTAAATTATAACTGCTTCAGGGATCACTTCAGACTATGATTACAGGTTGCACTACCAAAAATGAGTGATACAGGTGTTAAATTATCATGATAATGGTCTCCTGGTGCAAAGAAACAACCCAGAATATATTTCAGCTCCATTTTCATAACACTTTGGAAGATTCTTTTGCATAGAAGTGAGTGAATTCTTCCTGTTTTCAGAGGCATAAACAGCTGGTGACCTCCTCTCTCTCTGCATTATCATACAGCATTTTAACTTTAGTGGAGATTGCAAATAATTATCATAATAATTATATTTATTACAGCACTGCAGAGTTGATTTGGAACTCATCAGGTAATATGAATTACTTTTTAAAATAAAGACTTAGGATAAGCCAACAGAAAAAAAGCTGTGAAAGCCATCTAACCAGTATTTAGACAGATACATTGTTTATCTAGTGAACTCGTCACGTCTAGGTCTTTTATATATATTAAGAGGAAAAAAAGAGAATTTAATGAACATTATGCTCCTGACTTATTTTTTCTAATTACTTTAATACAAAATGAATTTGCATCCAAGACTTTCTATTTCCTTTCTAGTAACTACCAACGGAGTTGAAGGCGCCAGCTCTGGATCCAGACATACTCATAAGATGAATCTCCTCCACACTGTCAACTTAGCAGTACTTCTAAATGATAGGCTTGACTGCAGGGTCAATCCAGTCCAGTTGTGGAGAAAGGAGCACTGTTGTGGAACAGCTAAACCCCCACGAAATCAGAAGTATTTACTCTGCACTGGATGGTTTTAGTGGGAAGGGAAGGAGAGAGATAAAGGCCTTTAGTCTGATAAATCCATGTTTAGTGTTAGCTGGCTCCACAATGTTTCAGCTGAACTGCTTTCAACACCTGAATAAGCACCATTGCCTGTGCAGAGCACAGCCACCACCGTTTCATGTGTTCTAACACATCTCTGCTCTATCCATACAGATAAGTTAAATGTCTCTGTGTCTGTTTTCCAGCACTGAGGTGACTGATGTGGGACAATCCTAGTTTTTTTGAAATTATCCATACAACAGTGTTGCTTTCTAAACATGCAGACAACCCATAATCCTTGCTCACTCAAATTCACCAGCCTGATGATATAAAAGGGAATACTGTCAAGTGGCCAAAATTATTCCTGGGAGTTTCCATCAATTTGGTAACAGAGAGTAGGGGTCTTGGGGTCACTTGCAGGTCTTACTCTCCATGCCCAGACTCGCTTAGGGATTCCATCTACCCTGACCACAACTTCTGTTTCAGCCCCAGTTGAACTGGCAGAAACTTTTTACAGCTGCTGCTAGACCTGCTGCTGAGCAAGAACCTGAAAAGACATTTTTTGCACCAAAATCCCTCATGAGAATAAGTCCCTACATTGGATTCAGACTAATTAATGTACACAGTTGCAGCTACTCTTTGGTGAAGTGACAATGGAATGTAATCCTGTTTCTTATTTTCTTCCAAGATTTTTAAAATATATCAACAGCTCAAAGAAATTTAAAGATAAACCTAAATCACTAAATCAAGGTCAGTTGATTTAGATGAGGTCAGTTGATGAGGTCAGTTGCCTCACAAGTAAGTCTCTGTCTTTAACACTGATGATGGATGCTGGACCACCTGGAACCTTGTTTTGGAAGACTATGACTAGGTGTATGATCAGCTCCCAGATGAATCTGAGCTTGTTTGAGACTTGCTGCTCTACCTGGATGCACATGGGGCCTCATGGGAGTCATCCTAGGGTACTGAAAGAGCTTGGTGATCTTATTGCGGGACCCCTCACTGTTATTTTTCAACAGTCTTCAGAGTCTGCGTGTCCTCACAGAACGGAGGTTGGCAAACGCTATGACAATCTTCAGAAAGGGTAAGAAGGAAGACCCTGGTAATTACAGGCCTGTCAGTCTCCCTTCAGTGGTAAAATTATGCAGTTACTGACATTTACTGAAAAACACTTGAAAGACAACAGAATCCTTGGTTATAGCAAGGTACACAAGGAGAAAGTCCTGCTTAATAAACTTAATTTCCTTTTGTGACAAAGTGATCCATCTAGTTGATCAAGGGAAGCCAGTTGAAGTGTTGTTTTATTTTACCAAAGCTTTTGATACTCTCTCTTTCATAGAATTTTTCTGGACAAGAGGTCTATTCAGCCTAAAGAAGGGAAGGGGTGACCTCATCACAGTCAAAATTTTCCTCAAGGTGGACTGTAGAGGGGTAGATGCTTATCTCTCTCTGGTGACCAGTGATGGGATTTGAGGAAATGGAAGGAAGCTGCAGCAGTGGAAGTTCAGCTTGGACATTAGGAAAAGGTTCTTCACTGAGAGGGTGGTCAGTCACTGGAACAGGGTCCCCAGGGAAGTGGTTATGGTCCCAAGCCTGGCAGAATTCATGGAGTGGATGGATGATGCTCTTAACCATATGATTTAGTTTTAAGTATTCCTGCAAGGAACAGGGAGTTGAAATCAATGTTTCTTATGGACCCCTTCCAGTATGACTTATTCTGAGTCTATGCCTTAGAAACCAATATGGAAACTACATTGATGCTCCAAGACTTAGGTTTTAAAAAGCCTAAAATGTAAAAGTTGGTTTCATGCTAGCCATGAATTATTATAAGCCATTTACTTCTAGTTTTCTTTTGCCAATATGAATTTCTAACAATATAATACTGTTTTTTAATACTAATACATTTGCATACTTGCTATGAAGGTGCTCCACGTGCTTATATTTGGCACTGAAATTTTAAGTCCCTGTATTATCCATGAACAAGGTGATGTAATAATACCAATTTTAATTCTTCAGAAGATAGACAGGAAATTGAGTGTGTTGCTGTCTGTGGAAGTGTTTATCCAATTTAAGCTTATTATCACTGAGGTCATTTCAGTCTATTGAATAGCTCATAATGCAGAAAGCAAGACAGACTTAACAAGAGAAAGAAAGAAGATTAAACAGAAAGAGAAGGATTACCTAAAGAAGATGTTCTGTGGTGAGAAGGAGGCTTTGAGCTTTGTAAACTATGAGGTTTGACTTACAACTCAGCACACTGCACTCACGTATCATATATGTACATGTACAAACATTGGTACCACTGAGCTAGCGGCCATCAATGCATTCTGACTTCACAGAACACTCAGTAGCAGAATTTATAATTCAGCTATTTTCAGAATAATAACTAAAGAAATTCAATCCTTAATTAAGGAACTTCAAAGCACATCTTTTCTTCTAATAGGCAACACCTGCAACAAATGAAAATGATTTGTTGGGATTACTAGATTTTTCTAATGTTACAGAGACAATTGACTGCACCCATATGCACGTTTAATGGGTCTTTCAATGAACAAATACATAGAATTTGCAAGGTGATTCATTCAGGAGAAAAGAGAGAAAATGTTCAGAAGGGCATTATAAACATAGTTAATGATTTCAGAAGAGATCTACACCAGTGCTGGACAAGATAATAAAGATTGCAGATTTAATAGCTTTGGCCTTCAGAATATTTAACATAAAACCATTTGGTAAAAATTACCTCAATGACATATCTAGATGATAGTTTTATCCTGAGCTGAATACCATAAATTTTTCCATTTCTGTAAGTATATGAGTATGCCACAGAATGTTAATTTTTTTCACCCAGTTTCTGACACCTGCACAAATAAAACACAGTATTCACCATTTTTATTTTGTTATAAGGAAAACAGTTGGGTTTAGTCCAGATTTCTAGATCTAAATCTGTCCAGTGACAACATAAATTATAGCACTTGGAAACAACTGCTGCAGTATATTTCCTCAGACTGCATTCAATGTAAGGGCCTGGTTACTATTAAGGATAATTCACATTTGTAAGATTTTGAAAGCAGTGGAACTCTCATGACAGAGAAGAAAAATGGGAACAATAGTGTTTTGCGAATTACATAGCATTTACCATCCTATGCACCTAAGGGCCATTAAAATTCACATTAAACCTTAAATAAAGATTCTATGAAGTAAATAGTTTTATTATTCCTACTTTACAAATGAAGAAACTGACATCCAAAATGAACAATTAATTTTCTGAATGACGCATATAAATTAATTCAGCAAATCAATACAGAGCTATAGTTTGAGCTCATAAGTTTGATTTTTATTTAAACACTTTGAGAAATAAATATCACATGCTTCCATTCATTAAAATACACTCCATACTATTGTTGTTGTTGTTGCTGTTATTAGAAGGAAATTTTATTAATGAAAAAGTAAAGTTTTCTCAATTATAAATAAAAAATTCTCCCAAAAATCAACAATGGTAAAATTGAAGTCTCGACACAGAACTGAAACTCCTGAAGCTATTTCCAAACATTCAGAAAATTCTAGCATACTACTTGTTCCATCCTGTAATAAAATACAAGCATGATACACAGGTACAAAAGCTACAGTTTATAACTTAATTTCCATTTTTCCAAATATTCTTGCAGGTCCTCCAGCAAATGGTTGAACGCTGAGTTAGCAATTCCTTCAGGTCAGTACAGTTTAGCAAGGACAGGAAAAGATAGAAGTGGAACAAGAAAAATTTTTGCAATCACCAGTTTCCCACCTTAAGGGGAGGATGCTGATGGCCAGAAGCACTGCTCAGAGAAAAATGATCTACTACACAATGTTCTCTGCACCCTTCTTGTGCACTCTTTGTTTGCAGTAAGTGGATTTGCAGTAAGATTAGGAATTGATTCTATAAATCAACAACTGTGACTCTGAAGTTGCAGCAACCTTGCAGACCGATGCTTTCTAGGATCTTAGCTCACTCCTCCAAGAGTAGGCATTGACATTTAAATGAAATGTTAGATAAAGTCTTGCTTTCTGTAGAAAGACCATCACAAGCTAAAGACAGACAGAATGTGAACAAACACTATACAAGTTCCCAGTGTAAGCTTGTCAATGTAGCTTATTCCTGATTAGTAAAAGTTTGCATTTCAGCTCTTCTCATCGATGTAAATTGCTTGATATCCTCTGTTACTCCAAAGAAAAACAATATTTAATGTACTAACTCTGTATCTGCTTTCTTTCTAATCATCTCCAGAAGTTCAACCAAAGTCTTAGTACAGATATTAAACAAATCCTCACATGGAATCACATGGATATCACAAATAATAAAGATGCTGTAAGTTGGGTTATATTCGAAAAACAAATAAAGGTACAACTTTTTCTTTGAGGGCCTTCTGTTCTCTCTGAATGCAACAACACATAGCAAAGAGGATGTTCTTCACTTCATAAAATAAATATTTAAATATCCAATGTATTTAAGAGAATACCAGCCATCTAAAGTGTCTCAACAATAACATTTAACAATACAAGAGAATTTTCCTGGTGCAAAACCTGGTGAGGTTATCGACCATTTCTGGCATGATCTGTCATACAAATTGCAGCTGAATTTAATGGGTTTATCTGCTTTCATGTGAAAGGAAACCTTAATAGAATTTAGGTATTTCAAACTTTCAACACCAAAGTTATTGTGATTTTTTTATTGTCTAGTGAATTAGTTAGAATTTTGTCCACTTTTGTGAAACAAAGATGCATCTTACACATTTTTTTCACTGACTCACACTTGCTGAGTGCTCTACTTTCATCCTTATGTAGATAGGTGCCTGTATACAGTTACTAATTGTTTCTTGTAACTTCATTGGTGTACTTCAGCTGAGAAGACAAATATTTTTTCATGATTGACACATTCTATAGATTTATTCACCCATATTTTTTGTTCTTTTCCTAATAAATGATTTTAGAACAGTCAGTGCTGACCTAAATGCTTATTGCTTTTTTTTCTGCCCCATTTCTTTTATCAATGTGCCCACTCCATTATGAAGCATTTATGGTGCTTCATAAGGGCATTTTTATAACAGCTTGTGTAATTTATTACATTAATTTTTGTCATTATTTTTTAGCATTAATTACAATTTTTTCATCATTATTACAGTTTTTAAATATCTCTTTTGCATTTCATTTAAGCAGATGTACCAGTGGTAGGGTCACATTTTATGTAAACTATTTGTACTGCCAATGATTGTTTTTATTATTCCCACTATTATGTACATAACTTGCTACTGATGTTTATTAAAAAGGCACTGATGCTTTCTGCCATACATGGGAAGATTAGATATATACATAAAAATATGTGGAAAAAAAAATCTAGTTTATGCGCATCTGTGCTTGGTGTTTCTCAAACAGTTTGTACAGTTTTCCTGTATGTGAAAATATGGATGTTGCATGATATCTGGCTCACCACCTCCAAGAAAAATACATCGCACATCAAATAGTCTGCAACAAAAATATAGTAGTTTACAACCCGTGTCAACAAATAATGCCTTCCTTGGGGCATGAATGTCAGAGCTAGAGCATAGGCAGTGTTTTATTCTGTAAAGCAAATGCTTTTAAGCATGTCTCACATCCATTTCTATATAATTAAGAGAAACAAAGCAACACAAAATTGTGAACATTATGAAATGCTAATTAAAAGTAATAGACACAAGATAACAAATCAGCAATTCAACAGCATTTTTCTGCCTTGAACTAGTTGGTGTTGTCCCTCTAATTAATACCATGTCATGTTTTCATGCTTCATGCATCCAATTGCTGTGCCAAGTCTCCATCCATTCAACCACTTCCCTCAGGGGTTAACAATTTTAGTCTCAGTGTATTTTGAATGATACTGTTCATATTCTAAATTCAAAGGGCATTTTCTTCTTGCTTTGAGTTCTATATGAGCTATCTGCCTTTTTTTTAAAGAGATAAAAGGATACATATTTTTTTACTGAAACTATATAAATTCCTGAAATCTTATTTTGCTAAATCACTGAGCTTATTTTATTTGCATACTAGCAAGTGCTTTGGTCAGAGACATAAATATTTTCAGGCATACATGCAAAGTTGTTCTAACAGTGTTCCACCAGCTAGCAAAATATTTCCTTTCATACACTGAAAACATAAACATTCTAGTTTTACATAAAGTGATGGAATCTTTGTCCATTAACCCGTATAAGAAGGTAAGTCTTCAAGGGTTTATGCACTCAATGAGATAAAAATGTAACAATATGAAACATCACAAGACTATGAAAATAGGAATTAAAGCAGAGAAATCACAGAGGGCAATGAGGACATAAGATAATATCATTCTAGTACCAAATTGAATGTTATCTCAATAAAAGCATATGAATATAATGCCCACCAGAAGAGAAAATTCTGATCCTCATACTCTTGCAAGGAAGCAAAAGGATGTTCAGTGTGATGTTTTCCCATGGGCAGGCAGCTGTTCAACCAACCCCAGGAAAGCAGGGCTCCATCACGTCTAAAGGTGACTTGGAAAAACAAATGCCATCACTTTGGAAGGCCCTCTCTTTCTTCTTCTTCCCCTCCCCCTCCTTTCTATGGTGAGCAGGATGCCATATGGTCTGGAATATATATCCCTTTGGTCAGCAGGGGGTCAGCTGTCCCAGCTAAGTCTCCTTCCAGCTTCTTTCACACCCCCAATCTACTCACTGGTGGGGTGGGGTAATATGCAGAAAAGGCCTTGACTCTGTAAGCACAGCAGTGACAAAATTATCCCTATGTTATCAGCACAAATTCAGAACATAGTCCCATGCTGGCTACTATGAAGAAAAATATCTCAGCCAAAATCAGCATATGATTCAAAGGTGGAAGGGAGTGCATGGTTTAGTGAGCAATATCCAGCTGAGTAGCAATGCATCTTGTCTTGTTCTGCTTTAGAAAGTTCAAAATAAAAGAAAAAGGCACCTGGAGAAAGGGGACAGGTAGATGTACAAGAGGAGGAAAGACAGTTGAGGGGAAAGAATCAGTAGAACTAGGACACCCAGAGGGAGAGTCTGGTCCACACAATTCTAGGCATCTCACCAATGAGAAATATCAGAGCAGACTTCCCTTTATACCCTATTGCATCAAGTCACGCAGTATTCCTGGCTTTTAAGGTGGTACTGTCAGATTGGAAAAAAATGTTAGGATGTATATGTCACTGTATATACTCTATTCCATGAATTCATGTAAACATCTATAAAAATATCTCTTTTTCTAAATCTGTACATGTATTTATATCTGTATATATACATTTATACAACTATGGACGCATAATCGTTTTTCTCTCAGCTTCTGTACAGGGCAATTCCCATTATGAAAGGCACCTAAGATTAGGAAGGCACCTCTCTCTTACCATTAACTGTGGTGAAGATAGATGACAAGTTTTAACTAGATACCTAACAATTTCATAGTTCAAATTAATTGTAAGCATATAAACAGAATTCTGACTCTTAATTAGGCACATCTGTATTTTTACTTAATAGTTATGAGTAACAGTTCTAAATTTCTGCTCAGTAGCTAGGAATAATTGTATAGGATTAATAAATTTGCACTGGTGTAAAATAGGAACCAGAATTCAGAAGCATAAGTTATCATTTCTCTTCCTATACTGTTGTTCACAAATAGATTTCTTCTGTTTCATTAAAGTTGTTTTGGTATTAGAATTGTAAAGAATCAGCTATAGTGGGTTTTGAAATTTTTTAGTGGAAATCAGATCAAATTCTTGTATAGCTATTTTTTCCACTTATATATCTTAATAATAAAACTTTGTTGCTTTTTCTTTATTTTCTATTTCTGTATATAATGCAGAAGTCTAAGTTCATATCTGCTATCATACATGTTAAGAAATGACCCCACAAAGAAGTCATCATAGCATAGGAAGAACTACAGGCTATATATAGTTGAAACTGGACCATGATAATACTGAGACCAACTCTTCCATACAATTCATCAAATTTTGTGATGATAAGTATGTTAGAAATCAGTTGTCAACTGATATAGATTTTCCAATGACTACATGTGTAAATCATAGTTAAAAAGAAAAACTAAATGGAAACTGAGCAGAAATAACAAGACAAAACTTACTGCTTGAACTGATCATTGCTACTACCACTTTAAAAAAATAAATGGCTGATAGCAGGGATTCTGCCTCCTGTTCTTACACTCTTATATGGGAGCTCTAGAGAGAGATGTGCCATTTTCTGAGCACTGAGAGGGATAAGGAAGGGATAAGTTTTTAGCAGCTGGACACAGACAACCTCAAAGAACAAAGGAAACAAAAAACAACAACAAATAATTCACATGCAGTGCCCAAAGGCCTCTCCCAAAGGCATTGGAAAGACTAAAATTCACAGACACTTTACCTTGATGCTTAGCAGACCATGCTGTCCAACTGTTGATGGCATAATGCAATAGCAAAAACAGTGTATTTCTGTTTAAGATTCACATATCTGCATTAGAGGGAAAACTTTGTACTACTGTACTACTTTTGTATCAATATCTGGCATGTGCAACTGAGTGCAATGCAGATAATTCCTAAACAGCTTTTGGAGTGTGCCGGAGTGCACAGAGTGCAGTAATGCCAAACTGGGTCCCTAAAGCAGAAGAATGCTGTCTCTGCAGTAACCAGCCTGGGCTCTTATAACTCAGATCTAACACCAGAAATGTGCTAGATTAAATATGGTTCTGAAAACTTTCATTTTTATAATAAAATAAAACAAATATTTTATCTGAAAAAAATAATGTGCTTGGCAGATTGAAGTACTTCATTTGAAGATGTTTTAAACTAGAGCAGAGTTTTGAGCCAGTGATGTAAACCCATTTTGTCTTGGCTCTACTGCCCTATTGTATTGCCATCACCACTTTATCACATATAGATGCAGTAGCAAAAGTTGAAGACCAGATGAGGCTAAACTGAAGATGCAATAAAAATAGGAGCGAATGATGGGTTGAGATCCCTGCATTTCAACTGGTGGTAGCTTGGCAGAAAAGTCAATGCCACACCCTGACAGAAACAAAGTTTTTCTTTAGATTTGATTGCAATGCTTTTATGTTGGTTTATTTTTAATGGCTTGCCATAAAAACCCAAGTTAAAAGAAATGTGTTATGCAAAGCCACAGAGACATCAAAACAAAATGGAAGCTGTTTATATAACAACTGCAGCAAAATTGAGAATGCATGTTGAGTCAAATGTACCAGAGCAGGAGACAATTCTTTTGTGTGTTCAGAGAGGCTTGAAAAATTTTTTGAGCTAAATGTTCAAGCATTTGCACAACAACAAATCATTCTAGATTTTAGAAATGTCTGAAGCGATTATTCTCGGTTCTGCCCCTCAAATTACCCCAAATTTTCTGTTTCATATATGCGCATCAGTGCCCTGCAAACTGAGAGGGACAAAACCAGCTTCATTTCCTACTTTTTTTTTTAGTCTTCATTCTTTTCAGCCTCATTGCAACCGGATGGCCAAAAGTTAAATACAGTGGGAACCAAGAACAGAAGTTTCTGCAGACACTCTGTGACCCTTCATGGTTGTTAACTGGGTTTTCTCTTACGTTGGTTACCAACTCTCAGACAACCAGAGATCAATTTTGAGGACTTGAGTACACACTTATCTTTACGGATTGTCGTAATCATCACTAACCTCTGCAATTGTTTTCTCAATATCTTAACTTTTTGTAGGTTGAGAAACAGTCTAACAGAGTCAATACTGCATTCAAAGTCACAATGGCTTAGGTAGAGGATCACTGCTACAACTTGCAAATACTTATTTTACAAATGGGGATTCACAATATAACCGTAGAAAAAGGTAACCTGTTGGAAATTTATTGTATACACTTAACTTCAAAAGGCAAATTTTCATGAGTGCTTACCAAAGAGCTACAAAGATACAGAACTGAAAATACTTTTCTTAACCCTCACCCCCTCTTCCCATTTAAATCTGCTTTTGCCTAGAGTTTTATTTCTATTCTGCATTTGAAAATTTCTGGGAAGAGATTTCATCCCCTCAGTACTACTTACATACTGGTAATTTGGCTAGCAAAAAAAGGAAATCAGTCATCTAGTCACACCAGTAAACATTTCATAAATAAAGAATAGATGATTCTGACAAAGATACAAATAATAAGCCTTAGAAAAAAAATTTAAAGCCCAAAATATCATCATGTGGAATGAGGTGTTAAATTCAGTTGGGTTATTTGACCTTTGTTTTTGATGGTAGACTTGAAAGTCCATGGCACCATTGTGAACTCCTTCTCAATGTCATGGATTAGGAAGAGTTACCAGGAGCCTACTTCTGATGTCAAAGGGATCCCTTATTCAAAGAGAGACTCACCAATTTTCCCCCATCTGATTCTGATTTTTTTTCCTTCATATAAGAACTGCAGGTCACAGAGGATTTGCATGTCTAATAAGAATTTAAGCAGTGCAAACTCTACTGTTTTCTTCAATATAATTTGGTTTTTAAACAGTTTGGAAAAAAAATTATATTTTAGTCAATATATTTGTGTTTAAGCTTAAACTTGCAGACATCTTGCATATGCACACACTTCTTTCTCATCTCTCCAGGGAAAGATCCTCGCAAAATCACATGCTAACTGTATAACTGCAACAAACTCTTTACCATTGAAATATGAGTATTCATGATGAACCAGATAAGTACTAAAAGGTCATGACTTCTGACAGATAAACTAAGCCTGTAGATCTATTGATTGGGAAAGGATGGAGGTGTTCAGAAAACTGTGATAGAGAAAAAATGCAACTTGCCCATCCTTGTGACAGACTCATATTGTGGGTATCCCCATCTCCAGCACAGTAATTTCTGGTTTTTATTTACAGCTATTTCCTTTTTGGCATTTCCAAGTGCATTATTTTATCACTAGAAAGGGTCTTCAACTTTTTCCAACATGTGGACCGTATTTTCAGAAAGTGATTTTCTAATGGACACTTTCCTTATCTGTGATCAATTACAGCCTTAGGACAACAAGTTTCTCTACAGGGATAAAGAGGTTAACCAAGCTTATATGCAATTGAGGTATAGGTGTTTTATCCTTATAGAACCAGTTAGCCATACTGTCTGTTCATTATTTAATGTCTCACTCATATCTGCTCCACTTCCTTCTCTTTTCTTACTCCCCATATCCTGAATCTGCACCATCTAATCTCTGTCTCCCTTTCATTCTTAATGTCTTTGTTTTTTTTCTCTCCAGTTGCAGAAGCGGAATAAAAATCCTTTTTTTTCTCCTCACTATTATTTCATCTGTGTAATGCCAGAGCTTCTGATAAATAAAATACCTGAATGCATGGAGGGAAAAAGGCTTAAAGGAGGCCTTCTTGCTGTGCAGTTCTCTGGATAAATATGCTTTAGAACGCTTTTTCTCTGAGTGTTTATTTAAAGATAATTTATTATGTTATTAAGGAAACAAAGGCATCAAACCTGCATTTTCATTACTCTCAGTGATTTTATCTGAGACTTCAGACTATAGGTAAGTACTACAGCAACTCCTAGTATATAACTAAGTAGTTCAAGGTAAATAAAGTAATGATTCTCTCGCAGTTTAAAATGAGATTATCCTGAGTTCAAATCAGAGCAGGAGTCTATCTCAGCTGCTTTGGAGGAAATAATCTCTCCTCACTGGTACCCTAGGGGGACACATCAGAGTAGCTCTGCAAGCTAGTCACCAGGTTCACAGAACAGGTTCTGCCCAAGGCATGAACAAGCTCATGGGTCAGGCCCTGGAGCTATGAAAGCAAAAGTATGAAAGCAGAGGGATGTACCACATGTCAGTTCTTCCATCCTAAGGAAAGGTTTATCATATAGACTCACAGACTATGAAAATGAAGTGAGCACAAAGGATTTCATAACACACTACAGAGCTCTGCTTCAGAAAAAAATCCCCAATGGCTTTGTTATGGATTTGTCCAAGGGTGATCATGGCTAAGAAAGATCTAAACCAAGTGGAAAAGATATCTGGCAAACCCATTGCAGAGGAATACTAAGCAACAGACTTAGTTTCAGAGCACTGAAACAATTGAGGTGAGAATGATGTAGAATTTTTTGATGCATACTCAATCCAGCTGTGTGGTACCTGTAGAGAGGGCCTGATGTGTTTTCATCACTGCACTCTCTTCACACTTGCTCTGCAAACTCTAGCCTCAAGGCCTGTCCCTTGGAATTCAAGCATGGAGCTGTATCCCTTCTTTTAACAAAAAGACTTAAAAAATTGTAAAGAAAGTATCAAGTGTATTTCATGGACAATAAAAGATCAAAAATTAAAGCATGTTAAAACAGTTAATATGTCTACATTGATATTTACAGAATCTTTTTAATTAATAGTTGGGCTGCATTTGTGACTATTAAAACCTCTATTAAAATATTATATTTTTATATAAAATCATGCTTTTTCATCTAATTTGATTGCACGTGAGTAGACAAGGAACAACAAATTGTTGCAATCTTAATTCAAAGAAAAGTACTTTTCCATAGCCACTGCATGCCAGCTCATTTGTATCCCTTCCCACTCATTCGTAACACAGTATGATACCGTGTTCTGGGAATTAGTTATACACGACATGATGCAGCAGAATATATTTCATAAGACTATTGGACAAAATTTTGTCCTCCCCACTTCAGTCATGGGTAAATAAGAGAATAATTTCATCTGGTGTATTTGTCATTGTGATCAATGCCATCATTAATCACATCATGAGCATTATATTTAACTTGGCTTCTACCCTAAAGGGCTTTCCTTTCCCCTTTCCTTTTGTTAGTTGTGTGGTTGCTGGTCATAAAGTATTCCTACTTCTTGCTGTCTTCGCTTTGTGTGGAAGCAAAGGCTCTGAGGTGGCTCTGAAACCTGCCATATGCATTGTGATTGCATCCTACAGAGCTGTGACTCCACAGACTTGTCCATCGAGCACAGGCTGCAGTATCTACTAGAAAGGGATACTAATTAAAAACCCATTATAGATACACCCCTGGGTGTTCAAGGGGTTCAAGACAAGAAAATTCACATCTGCAGTTTCCCACTAAAACGATATTTTGTATAATACTGGAAACCTAAATAATTACTATATAAAGTGGAGAGAATGTGTAGAAAGTATGATTTAGAACTACGTAGTCACAAAAATATTTGGTTGAAAAAACCTTTAAGGTCATCAAGTCCAGCCACTAACAACACTTACAAGCCCTTAGCACCACGTCCACTGTTCCAATGCTTGACAACACCTTCAGGGAAGAAATTTTTCCTAATATCCAATCTAAACCACCCCTGGCACAAGTTGAGTATGTTTTTTCTTGTCCCATTACTTCTTGTGAGAAGCAGAAACACTCACCTCATTTCAATCTCCTTTCAGGAAGTTGGAGAGAGAGATAAGATTTCTTGTCAGCTTCCTTTTCTCCAGACTAATTTACAGACTGTCATAAATCAGGAGAATTTTTTCCAGAAGAATATTTAGGTTCTCATCCTTCTGCAACACACAGAATTCAATATATTTATTTTTGTACATATAACAAAAATTGCATTTGTCTACTCCTTTTCAGAAAGGAATTGGGTTTTTTGATCCAGAACCAAAAGAGTTGGAGATCTCACCTTTTGAGTTTATTCTGTGTGAGCTTCTTCAAAAGCAGCCTCTTCAAAATTCTCTTGGGAGACTTCTCTACAGGGATAAGAACAGTTCAAAAGTCTCTGAGAACTCCAGGAAGACAGAGGTGTTCCTAAGAAAGTCTATCAGCATTCTTTAACAGGTGAGGGAAACTAAGCTGTCCTAGCCATCTCTACCTAAATGTCGTACAGTGCTTTCTAGTTTGGGACCTTTTGGTAAAAACATTCATCCTGAAATATCCAAGTGATGTTCTTTCTCAGAATATGGTGACCCATGTCATTACAGCATCCATAGATGAGGAAAAGCAAAGATAAATATATCTCCATTCAGGAATAAAGGCATAAAGGTTTAGTGAAATAGACTCAGTTCTGGCTCCATATACTGTGATTCCTCCCTCAGGTGAACTTTGGAAACTTCTTTCAGATAAACACAGGAATTAAAGCACTGTGTCTTGCAGTGCAGGAGTTGCAAGAAATAGGGTTGAAAAATATGAGTTGGTTACCTGATCAAGAATGAATGCAGCATGAAGGCAGTTATGACAATGAATACTTGAGAGAAAAGAATAAAATCCAGGAGCCTAGACCAGGCCCTACATCAACAGCATCTACAAAAAACATCAGATCCCTTCATAAGTCCACAGACACTTCCTTGCCTAGGAGAGCAAGCCAAACCTCTGGGTGGTGCTCTCATAGAGAGAATAGATGCGCACACACAATAGTTGAACAATATCCTCATGACCTGGACACTCAAGAGAATAATTTCACCAGTGGGAAAGATCAGCATTGGAGCACCTTCTCACCATTTAATTGGCAAGATAGACCACAGATGATACCTTTTACTATTATTAATTTCTATTAATATTTTATACATTTGCTTTTGTTTTACAATAGGATCCTTTCTTCCCATAAGAGGCTGGGGTTTTTTTGAATGGGTAAAGAAATATTTTCTCTCTTGGAAAAACAAACAAAACAAAAAAATACATAAAACCAACAACCATCCAAAAAACAGTAAAAAAGCCAACAAACAAACAAACAAACCCAAAACAAGGAGAAAACCCATAAAAACTTAAACAAAACCCCAAAACACAAATAAAACCACAACAACCACACACAGAGACAGAAAACAAAGGCTTCTCTAACTTCTTACTTCTGGTGAGAACAGAAGTTTCTATTACTGAAGTTTTTTTATTACAGACTCCCTTAAAGGGCATTTTAGAATTGAAAAAACCCTGTTGTAATTGTCAAAATATTTGATTTTAATTTTTTCCACTATTTTGTGTAGTATTACCTTCAGGCTTTGGATCTTGTCAAGAGTTTCTCTTCTAACCTAAAGAACCCCTTGATGTTTCAAATTGTCTATTAGTGTAAAAAATTATAAAGGATGCAACTGCTTTTAAGCAGGAACACACCTATTTCACACACAAGATTAACTTCCAGGTTGGTGGCCTGAGGAGAGATTTTATGTTCATGTTAAACTTAAACTACACAGAAAGCTGTTACAGAGTCAACCTGCAATAATTAGATGAGGGATCTTGAGGTGGTCATACAGATCTGTGTCCTGTTCCACATTAATTTGCTACTGTCATAAAGGTAGACTTGAGATTTCCACACTTCCAGCAGCTTGCTCCTGTTTTCTCACTGCTATTTGCTATTCTTTCAATAATACCAGTACCACTTTTTGTGGCATTGAAATATAACTGGAACCATTTTAGTACCCTTTGTTAAAAACAAACAAACAAATAAAACAAACAAACAAACCAAACAAACAAAACCCCAAAGCCAGAGATTAGCACAAATATGAGTATGTGGGAACAGGCATAAATGTCAAAAACTAAGTAAAATTCCAAAAGCAGTATTTTATTTGATGACATGCTAAGATGTAGATTCATGTTCCAGCAGCACTGAAAATTCCAGGATAACTGTCACCTTAACCCTTCAAATTTTCCAGTGATACACGCTCAGCATTGGAAGTGCAAAAAGAAAAAAAAGTACATCATTGCAGGTTGTACATTGTCCTGTTGTGTGGGTTGACATGGGCTGCCCTGTTTTCAGTGTGCTTTCCCCAAAGTGGCACCCTCTTGGCTGAGGGGCTTGGCCATTCCCTGTGCTCTGCTGATGTTGGCTGGACTTGCCCATGTCTGGCATCAGAGAGCCCCAGTCTGTCTCCACAGAGGCCACCCCTGCAGCCCCTTTGCTGCCAACATTTTGTCACCAACAGATAATACTGCTACCCATAAGCTAGCTGAAGGGAAAAAAAAAAAGAAATAAAAGACAAGACAAATATATGGAAAAAATTGGTTGGGAGGGATTTTCTTTGTTATTGCAAATTGATGCTTAGCACTATACTGTCAAAAATAGTTAAAATAGTGAATTGAGTGTAAAGATTTGACAGGTCCAGAGGTTTGGAGTTATTTCACGTATTTTTTCACTCCATCTTGTTGGTAATGCCCTTTCTTTTGTCTCCTGTGCAGTGCTAATACACCATTGATTCCTCATAAAAAGGATTCCTTTCCTTATTACAAGCTTTAATTGGCTTTAGGCAGAATTGTGCTCCCTGTCCTATGTAATTCTGGCTTGTGTTAGCTGGTGAGTATGGATCCCAGAGAGCCACTGCATAGTCTATGCTCTAACAGTCCTTAGCAGAAATGGTAAATTTGGCTTTTGCAAGTAAATTCTGCCTCCTGATTGCAATAGGCACTGTTACTTAAATGCAATCACAAGACCAGAGAAATAAGGATTAAGACATTTTCTCTGCACCTTGCAAGATGAGTTGCATATTAATTATTTACAGTAGAATAGACTTAACCTCTTTCACTTACTAAACTCCAGACATTATAACTCTTCAAACAACTTGGGGTAAGTTGAAGAATTTATCTAAGGAAAAAGGCCTTATGAAGACCAGCCTGAATGGAACTTTGAACAGCCCCATCCAGTGGTCATCTCATTGCCCATGGCAGGGATGTTGGAACTAAATGGTCTTTAGGGTCCCTTCCAACCCAAATGATTCTATGACTATATGATTCAATGATAGCAATAGTGTCTTCCACCTATAATTTGGATTTTTTCTCAATTTCTAGACTTTAAATATAAGCCTTAGCTTTGCAAAAATATCTTCCTCCTGCTTTTAATGTGTATTGCATTTCCAATTCCTTTTACGATAAAAATACATTTGGCATTACACAGGTCTTCTTTTCACCTTTATGAATCAATTAGGTCATGCCTATTCTGTGTTCCCAGACAAGTGCCAGTGAAGCAATTTCCAAGCAAACACAGTAGTTAAGAATGCTTGGCATTTTCCCCAGGTATTGCTAAAAAGATAGATACAGAGGACCTTAAGAGAGATGAAGCGGGGTTAAATCTTATCTGCCTACAATGAAATATTTTGAAGATAATGAAGAAAAAAAACTGGTGCTAGAAATTTACTATTCATTATTCTCGTGATGAGTTAAGTAAAAAATAATAAAAATACAAAAACTTCCTGTACTGTAGAACAAATCAAGTAATCAGAAAAATCCCAGACGTGAAACAAAGATAATAACTGATTCTAATTTACTCCAGTATTTTCTAGGACCATCAAAAAAGAGGCTTAAGCCTGGCCAATATTAACATTTGAACTGCAAGAGTTGGCCAATTTAATACACTTAAGACTATTTATTAAAGCTGTTTGGAATTTTTCAGTGAAATTTCTGAAATATCTGTATTGCCCAAACTGTAGCTCCATTCCAATGATTATTTAATTATCCATACAGAAAGGAACAAGCTAGTATAAATGAAGAGAGGACACTTACCTCCACAGCTAGTAAAAATCTGCTATGGTGTTCACTGGGCTATGGAAAAAAATGCAGAAAAAAGGTTTTTAACTTTTATTTCTCACCGTGTAGATAAATAATCAGATCCTCTGATTGCTTGAAATGTCAAGGTGAGTTTCTCTTTCACCGTAAAATCCACCCTGCACTGGAAGAGTTTCATGAATTTGCATTTCCTAATGGATAGTGTATTTTAGTTCAGAGCATTAAGCAAAAACATGTGACTTGCAGCATCAAGGACTATTCATAAAGAATACATCAGTTGTTTGTGGAATACCTCAGCATTTACAGCACTAGCTTGGGTTTTGGATTCCTACTCTACTTCATATATTATCGGCACTGTGTTTCTCAGAAAAGCTCTTAAGAAGTATTTATGTGCCTGACTCCTAAATCCAGCCTTTCTGGATCCATTTACTAGACTATTTAGAGCTTCTCAGGGCAACTTCAAGAGCCAAATAACCTCATGTTTTAACTTGTCAGTGCCAGAGTGCCCTCCAGCCTAGTTTGAGTTAATTCTCTCTGGAAGGTCTCACTCAGCTGGTACCCTCGAGAGAGCATGTTCCCTATAACCAAATCCCTTTGGATTTATTGGAGATTGACAATACTCACCAGACTTCCAGAAATTATGTAGGAAGAGATGTTTTCAACTAATTCACTTCTTATTGGGTACTAGTGATCTATACCCCCCCATATTCGGCGGGTGGATTTATCTCCAATATAGAAAAGAAAAGAACCAGTGTAAAACAGCTTCTTTTGGAGCAGCTTTCAAGTAGGTAGAAACAACCTGAACACAATCACTGGGAGAGCATGAAGAAGGCTGGGTTTGACAAGAGTTGTAGCAGCTGTTGCAAGTCAGGAGTTGGGAAGGATTGCATCAGGTGGATTGTCCTCAGTTTTGGGGGTATTTGTAAGACTGCTCGGGGGAAAGCATGGCCTGGAACGACTATGCCTAATGCTAAGCCAGAGAAATCCTCTCTTCAGGCCACTGCACTGGAGTGTCCTTAGGGGCTGCATTAAGAACTGATTGTGCCTGGGTAATTTATAGATGTAGTTTGGTGTGACCTTAATACCAACAGAGAACTAGAATATGCAATCTAATTTAATTTTGAGTCTTGTACAGACTTTGCTGTAGACAAAGAAGTGTAGTATTTAGCTGGCAAATGAGGCCTAAACCTGTGGAAAATCAAGTCAGTGAATTTCTTAATGACATTTTCCACTTCCCTAGTGACCTTTATCTGATGGTCTAAAAGCACTTTACAAAAACATAACATTTCTTACAACCAAAATTAGTTGGAAGATTATGTTATTTTGTTTCTTTCCCCATGGAAAATGCCAGCTTCTTTGAAAAATTAAAAGCTCAAAAACCTCCCGACTAAAACTTTTCGTTGAAAAAAAAAACTCTGGGTTCAAAGGTGTTGCTATAGATTTTTGGTGAAGTCGTATCTGAAATCACTCATTCTCCAGTTCTGTTGTATGGACTGTGCTTGGTGCTAAAACTGTATCTTCTGTTATGCTTCAAGTTCTCCACTTCCTCAGAATAAAGCTCTAGGAGGTTCTTGGCCATCTCTGACTACCCTGCATAAGAACAGAAGTGATGAATCATGTGTGGAGACACTATTTCATACCCAGAACCACTTTTCACTTTCACATGAACACAACTTCAAGACACTTATTTAAGTTATTAGAAAAATTCCTTATATAGCTGGATACCAGTGGTAGTAGTCAGCAGGATTTTAGTGACTCACCCTAAATACCTCCAGAGCATTCTTGAGGAAAGTGAGGCAGTTTTATAAAACATGCTATGTATATTTCTTGGCTGATTATTATAGCGCTTAATCCTTTGGCTCTAAGGGAATGAGGTGCAATGACTGCCATGAACTACCTTTTTATGTGACAAAGGTCTGCCAGCCCAATCTCTCACTTTTACCACTTTGCCATTTATGGATGTATAGTCTGGTTTATGTCTGGCCCATGGGATTTTTGTCCAAGGTCCCTGCAATTCAGCGGTGAAGATAAAAATAGCCTCACCACACTTATCAGATACACACGTTCCACCATGCATATTTCAAGACTGCTTGTGTATTTTGTGTAATCAAATGAAACAAAACAATAAAAAAATAACAATACAGAATTGTAAAATGCTGATGAATAAGTTCTAGAATAGAACTGGATGGGACTCATCAGTCAGAAGGAACATACAACCATCACCTAGTCCAACTGACTGACCAATTCAGGGCTGACCAAAAATTAAAATCTTTCATTAAAGGCATTGTCCAAATGCCTCTTAAACACTTGGCTGGCTTGGGGCATTGACCACCTCTCTAGGAACCATGTTCCAGTGTCTGACTACCCTTTTGGTAAAGAAATGGCTCCTAATGTTCCATCTGAACCTCTCTTAATGCAGCTTTGAACAATTCCCATGTATTTTATCACTGAATACCAGGGAGAAATGATCAGCTCCTCCTCTCCACTTCCCCTCCTCAGAAAGCTGTAGACAGCAAGGAGGTTACCCTCAGCCTTGTTTTCTCCAAACTAGACAAGCCCAAAATTTTCACCTGCTCCTCACAGAACATTCATTCCAGTCCTTTCACTTGCCTTGTTGCCCTCTCTGGACACATTCAAGGACCTTCACATCCTTCTTAAATTGTGGGACCCAGAACTGCACAGAGTATTCAAACCATGTGCTCTGACATTACCAGAATTATCTAGTATCTGAAAAAAAACCTCGACAACAAAATTGAAGGAATCAGTACAAAAGTTATTTAAAGACCAGAAAGAGGCTGATGAAAGATATTAAAAGAATGAGCATAACTGTAGAGATGACATAACACACAGCGATCTGCTAGGAATAGCAAAGATGTGAAATGAAAGGAAAATTGCAGAAGAGGTTAAGATAAATAACAAAGGTTTTTTGGTTTGGTTTTTTTTTTTTCTTCAAGAACATATTGAACAAGAGGTCATTGGAAGAATTCTAAGAGCCAGCCTGGGTAATTCACTGACTGAAGAGACAGACATAACTACAGTAAAATCAAATGAATTCTTTGCCTCTCTGTTCACACATAAGGTTTTGGGATGGATGTCAGAAACAGACATAAATTTCCCAGGGGAGGAAGAAAAAATATCGAAGGAGGTACCATTCAGCCAGAACAGGTGATCAAGGAATTAGAACATCTGAAGCATAACAGATATCCAAGACCTGGAAATATTCCCTAGACATTTCTAAAGAGAGTTGCAAAATAATGGGAGAAACATTTCCAGACGGAGCTGAAACCTTTTTGAAAACAAGGACAACATGACTAGACTATATGAACAAATACAATTTGGACTAAATAAGGACAATGCCTGCTTCATTCTGCTCCAGTGAGTGTGGAAAGTGCAATCACAGAGAAATCAGCATGGTATTCCCACAGCATAAACTCTCTGAAACCACTGTGGAAAGGAATTTACTCACTCAGAATACAAAAATACATTTGAATTTTTTAAAGGTTTTTTATTTCATTGTGTTTAGGAGGAGTTATGCATTCCAAGTCTGTAAGACTTACTGAGCATAGACTTCAACTGACCAAAGGAAGATTTCTTCACTTGCACTACTTTCTTACTTCTCAGTAAATCTTTCGTTCAAACATGAAGGCAGAGAGTGTTAATCAGATGATGCTTTAGCTGTATCTGTCTCTTCAATCACTAAGTTGCATCTTAGGTAACTGCTGTGTCTGAAACAGACTATCTTATAGTCAGTGAAGAAAAAAGCAGGCATGTCTAAGGTTCGAGTCCGGTCTGCCTGGAGCAGACAGGTAAAATTGGCCAGTTGGAGCACATTTGAGGAGTGTGTCTAGTTCTCTCATTTGTCACTGAATAAATTCGGAAATAGTAGCTCACACCTACATATTCACATTATAGATGTCAGAAGGTGGGTAAGATAATTCCTGCTGCAAAAAATTTTGAAGCTATAAAGTGCTTTATGGGCAAATGTAAATTCAGCCAAAAGTTATTCCTCTATTCTTAGATCTTGCTGATGTGGTTCCTCACCCTTTTTTATCTAGGCTGTGAAAAATCACAAATTTCATACTTAAAAATGATACTAGCATGTAAGAAAATATTATTCCAGGGAAGCAACTTCTCATCACAGATCAGAGCTTTTAGAAGGGGAATCAGTGACAATGTCTATTTCAGCCATTTTGTTCCTATCTGGTAACACGGTTGGATGCTGGTCGTTATCATCCATGGTACTAAATTTAAGAACAATCTCTGGCATGAATTTGGTCTTCTACCTCTAGCAGTTTTTTGGAACAATTCACAATTGATTTACCTTCAATGTCTACAAACGCCCTTCAACTTGTGTGTACAGATAGCCAGAAAAATCAGACTACAGGATACATAAAGGAAAATTACACTTAAACAAACAGTGGCAATGCTGTTTCATTTGGATAGAGGCATTGGTGCAGACTAGGTTTGGTTCTCATTTTATTTGAACCAGCTTGAGCAGTGTCTTTGGAATACAACAATGAGAACATCCCCTTTTATTATGCAGCAGAAGCTGGCATCTGCTGTGCTTGTGAACTCCAGAAGGGTCACTGTTATCGGGTCACTCCAAAGGGCATATTCAACGACAAGAATAAAGGCGAAATCCAGATTATAGTGGACAAAGTTGGGAGAGTGAAGACAAAGCAGTGGGAGTCAGCAGCCAGTGTCTCTTTTTTTTGCCTCTCTCCTGCAGTTTCCTTTTTTATGTTTTCTGAGCTGTATATTCACCCTGATGGCTTTTCACTTCAGCCACTCTATTAAAAGGTTCTCCATTGTTCATCTTCTGTATGGAAGTGAGTGGAAAAGGATTTCCATGCTCTGTAGCTCACACTGCATCACTTCTGTGTGTGCCCCAAACAAAGATCAATGTACCACGGAATCTGCATAATTATGTCCTCTTTGACAGTAGGTTAGGGAGACAAGGCAGGCTTTCCTTGTCTCAGAGGAGCAGCTTGAGTGCAGCACACCACAACCGTGGAGACAACTGCAGGTTGTGCATGTATTTTTCACATACAAAATAAAATATGCAAATCAGATTTTACCTGATGTGCCTCCAAAGGAAAGAGAAAAAACTTCAGAGACAAACAAACAAAAAAATCACAGTCATGTTTTTCGTGAAATCCTATACTCGCATTCTCTGTTGTTTCAGAAATTTAGAAAAACAAATCTGCAGTTTTTACTTTTGTGAAAGCTGTCCTTTTTCTTTTCTGTATTTAAAATTTTCTCTAGCAGATTCAAAATTAGAAGGGAAAGGGAACAGATATATAGAGGAAACTATTGTTTCTCTTCAGTACCTCTTTTCAAAAATACAGATAAAGGAAGGATTTAACTCTAAGCTGTCACAATAAAATGCTACAAAAAGCTCAGAAACAGGATATCCATATTGATAGGAAGGGTAGTACAGCCAAGAAGTAAATCTCCATAGAATCCTGGAAGTACAATTTGCTTGTTGTTGCTAGCATTTACCTCCAAATTTTTTTTTAAAAAAGCAGGTATGTTAAATTGCCTTCAAATAGAAGCTGAAAGGTAAATACTTCCCTAAGTATAGTCAGTCTTGTAAAGCAGAAAAATGATGCAATAAATGAGAGTTTAAAATATTCAGATTCCTACAAGATAATTGTTCAAGTACTTGCAGTGCCAATTCATCCATTATCTATCTCAAGTGCAGCTGAGTTTCATGTAGCACGGGGCTACAGAACTCTGACATGAAACCCCAACAGCTCGTGGCTTCTCTTCATGAACACTGGGCAAACAAGGGGATTTTTCAGCAAAAGATTTTCAGTTTGCTAAAATTTGATACCATACCCATCTTCTCTCGTAGACTGGATGTTATTTCCTGTTTAGTTTGGAATCATTCTTCATCTTTTGCATGTGGAGACAAATTTTGTGGATTCTGCAACTGCAGAGTTCAAATAAAGTGTAACTGAAAGCCTTCATCCTCATCCCTTTTCCTCCATCTCTCCTTATGCAGCAAAAGTATCCTATCCTCAGTTAAGTCAATAACAGAAGTCCTTGTTGACATCACAGGGGTGTGGTTTTGCCCTTTGAAAATATGAAAGTGCATGAAAATCACTCTACATTTCTACTATTCATCTCTCATTATATAAAAATTGATACTAATAGATATTTCTTATCATTGACTTAGAGAATAATCTCATGTCACCTTGTGCAGGCTTTATTTGGTAGCACTAGAGCGTTGATTTTTTTCCAGCTGTTGCAGCTATTCATGATTTTGGGTACTGGAAATCAAAGAGGAAATGTTTCTGGTAAATGTAATAAATAAAGGTAATGGTGCAAAGCTGTGAGAGGGTGCTAACATTAGTCTTGAGGAATGCACACCAGCAAAAAAACACTTGAAAAATCAATAGAAAGGTCTCACCTTTCGTCAGACATCTAAGTGAGCAATTCTTTGAAGGGAAAGAACATAATTTGGAAAAGTCACTGTGATAGTCCTGAAGCTCTTTCAAGTGGGGATATAAAATAATACACCTTATTCTGAGCAAAGTTTTCAAAATGCAAAGGCCTTTCCCTATTTTCTGCTGCTTGCAGAGTCATGTTGAAGCACTTACAGCAAATGTCTGATGGATTTTGCAGTCAGAGTCTGCTGTGAGTTCATACATTTTTAGCAAAATACACTGGTGATAACAAACCGTGCATGAACTATTACAAAGGAATTTGTTGCTGCGAGTGACTGCTGTCTATTCCTTCACAATATTATGTTTGGGTTTTTTTCTGGTTTTAATTGTAACAACAATAATGTCAAAAGTTTACACAACAATTTAGCGAACATAAAAAAAAAATTTGCTTTTTTTATCATTTTGGTTGCAAATGATTTTTCCTTGTCTCCCAAATTTACACATTTGTTAAAAGATATTTGTGAGACTAGGACTGATGCTACACAACTGAGCACTGAAGTGAAGTGAGAGAACTCACAGAGATTTTTATCTTCAGTGGGAAAATGTTATGTAAAATATTTTACAAATGCAATTTCAAAACATCTCAATTTTTCAATTTTTAGGTACTAATGGCAGAAAAAAAAATTTAAATGGTTTAGGCATCTGATTTCCTAAGAAATCAAGTGGAATGGAAAGATTGGTGTTGAAATACCTTTAAGTCTTTGTGCAGAAGATTTTAAGAAAAATCAGTGAAGAGGACCATAAAAAGCCAGTAAAAATGTTTTTACAGTGCTTTATCTCACAGTTAATTTGTCCTGGTCTTTTTTCCATCTTCTTGGGTTTTTTCCCTTTTCTTTCATAACGTATCTCAGGATCTTCAAATCCTTATGTCAAACTTAAAGTATTCAATAGGGATCCGACCAAATAGACTCCTGTAGGATTTGAGATTTTGACAATCTTTAAATAATTTTCTCTCACAGCATTCTGTTATGGGAGAAAGATATTTTTGCATTTCACACATGGAAAACTAAAGCATTGAGAATTGAATGATATCGTGGGAGGAGTGGGAGCTTCAGACAAGCCCTGCCTTAGCCTTGGATTTTGGCAACAATTTAAATTTAAAAAATCGCTATGGCCTGCAAGTTCTCAAGATGGCAAATCAGGACTATTTATAAAACGGAATTTGTAGTAAACAGTCAAGAGACAACACATGAAAGACCTTAATCTGAGTTACTCACTACACAGTATAAAACTAAAGGAACTACTAGTTGATTACAGCCCAATATAAAACAGTGCATGACACTGAGGTATCAATATTAAAGCCAGCAAAAAGAATAGTATTGATTAGGAGTCAGATGTAACTTACCACCAAAACCACAGTAACTTACACAGAATCTTTTGTCTTAAACCCTGGGTGGAAACCCCACAGCAGGTGTCCTGACCCACAGGAGAAACTCCACACATTTCCAGGGAACGTGTAGAAGATTTCTACCTTGTGGAAGGTTGGAGCTGCTTCTGTAGTCTTCAAGTGAGGTGTCTGTTGGTCAGAAATCCAGCTTATCTTTTCAGATCTCACTTCAGCAGTGAGATGTTTATTGGCAGCTGGGAGATGCCAGACCAGTGTTAACCCCATGGCACCAAAATAACTCACTATAAGACAGCTTGTCCTGTTTATCTCACCTGCAAGCAGGCAATAAATAAGCTCTTAGTGGGGCCTGAGATGCCCTGCTACAAATTAATAGACTAAAAATATAAATCAGGCATCTAACATCAAATATTCATGCAATTTAGAAATCATCATCCCCAAGTCATTATCCTTAAGACTCCCACTCAGAATATCTTGGAAATTCCCATATTTCAATGTTTCTTTACATTGTGACCTTTGAAAAGTCTTCCTAGGCAACAGAAGCTGAGTTGTAACACATGTATTTTAGGCACTCTAACATTTTTGAGCACACAACACCTAGACATTAAATAAAGCTCTTTAGAGACACCAGCCATTCTTTCCCATAAATTCCATGATTACAGATGCTCTAGGACCAAGACAAATGTGCATATTAAGCTTCTAGCATGGAGGACGCAACTTGAAAACAAACATAGCTGGAAGACCAAAAATTAATTTTAACTATGATATGGTCAGTTTTGTGACTGGGTTTGCTTGGTTTTTTTCCAGTGCTGTCTCTCTGATGTTTTTTTCTGACCTTACTTGTTCATCTAGTTAGGGAATAAATAAATACAAATTGTGAAGTGCTTAGTTAGGCTGATGAAGTTTAGGCGTTTATATTTGTCAGGCCTTTTGTCAGTTAGAACAAGGTGTGTATCAATATATTTCCAGGTATGTCTTTTTAATTGCAGTTTTAATTAGCTCAATAGCTTATTATTTTAAAGGAGTATGTCATGAGGTAGAAATGAATGGTGGGGGTAGAGGGACAATATAATAGTGGAAGATCAATAGGATTTCAGAGACCTTTTTCCTTGGCAAGGTGGCATCTATGCATTATTTTCCAATTTTTTTCCTTTTTCTCAGATGATCCTAAAGTCCCACATGCTATTGCACATTAATTCCCACTTTGACAATTATGCCTTGAGAATGTGAACACACTGTTCTGAGAAGTTAATTGGTTTTTTCCTAGTAATAGTAACTTACAACTACATAGGATATAATGTTTCTTAAATTCTTCCACACTTTACATATTTAACAACCTGAGTTAATAAGCCTGCGCACTTCTACCTCAAAAAATCTCAGTCAGAGCTAGAGTATGTGCCTGCTTTTGTTTTACTGAAATTTGGAGTTTTTCTGCTGGTTTCCACAAGAAAACAGGTTGAAGCCTAGCTGTGGATGAAAGAAATCATTCTTTAGCCAGAACATCTCAACCAGTCCATAATAACCTGTTGGGGTGAGAAAAGTTCAAGCCAAAAGCTGTTGATTTCCCTAGAGTCAATCAAAATGATAGATGCAGTGGTGGAAGATCACAGCTGACTGGGTTTAGTCCTCTCATCACTAGCTGCAGATGGCATGCAATTTAGGGATGCCCATTTGGTAAAATTTACCAGTTTCTCTTGAGATCACACATATGGGTTTGCATTTAAAAAACAATTGTATCAGGAGTAGCATTTTAAACAACAGATGTAAGTATTGATAGTGAAAGAAAGCCCAAAAAACAGAATATATCCACACCAGAGAATGGAAAGAACATGTGTTATGCTTTACAGAACTCCATTTGACATTTTAACTTAAAAAAAAAAAAAGGACAGAAAATTACCATAAAAATACAACACTTGCCAGATTTTATAAATTAAGTAGAAGCTTTTGCCTTTACAGTTTATGGCCTTTGGATATTTGATTTTTTTTTCCAGTTTTCAAAACCACAATCTCAAATCCTCACATAGCAAAGAACTGGCTTCAAAAGAATTATGAGTTGGGCCAATGTCTTTGCTTGATTTGAATTCTAGATTTAACTAAAAGGAAGCACGCAAACAGATTGTTTACTGTAATCTTTTCTTAATTCAGAGCAGAACTTTTTCTAGTGTTTAGACTTTCACCAAATGACTGGTGCAGAATTTGAGTCAGTTGCATGAGTAAAATAAAATAAAATACACTAATAATTAGTCCTGCAAAGTTATGTTTCAGTAAAACAGCTGTCAGAGTAAATCATGATGCTGAACTAAGACAGTTAAAGAAACAGTTATGTTCACTATAAAGATCCACAAAAAAAAAAAATAAAATCTCAATTTATATAACACAGCAACAAAATCACTTTTGCAAGTAATTTGATTTCCTTCTTTCTGTTTATGTAGTTATGGACATTTCCTGATGAGAAGCAGATGTTTCTTTAACAATGTAGGCCATTAAGTCTCTCTAACGCTACAAATGAGAAGATTTGAACTAAGAGATTGGGTTTGAACATGCACCTTTCACGATGATTAGTTCTTCATTGGACACAAGGGTAGGTACTCTTTTTCTCAGTCCCCTGATTCAAATAACCTGGGATACAGGAAGACATGGTAATTATGACATCAGAAAGTAATAGTCATAAGTTACATAACTTTAAAAAATGGTGGGATTTGGTTTGTTTTTACTTGTGAGGTAGAAAAACGGGAAATTAACGTTCTTCAGATTCAGTGATTGTGAAATTGTTTTTTACAAAGGAGAAAACAAAATTATCTCAGTGATGAAATACTTATAACACCATTATGAAAGGAAAACCATGAACAAGCAACAATAGCACATTTAATATTCTATAATATGAAGGCAAAGCAGTTGCTGTCATCCACTTCTGCTATGTTGCTATGTATATTTTCACCTAAAGCATTTTCACCTTAACCTATTGCATGGACAAACTGCTAACAACTTTTGAGCATGCTAAATCCTTTAAGTAGTCTTCATGTACCTAGGCAGAGACAAAAGCATTTCTGTGACCAAAAAAAAAAAAAAATTAAAAAACAAAGAGAGATGTGTAAAAATCTAAAGACATTAAAAATCTGTACAATCAAGTTAAAAAAAAGATAATTTTTTGAGAGAACAACATTAATTTAATCTCTGGTTTCAGTTAGCTTCTTCTGTGGACACTAAATAAATAAGACTAGATCATAATATGTTGTTCTTTTTCTCTTTTTTTTTTCCTTCAGGTTTGGGTTTTTTCCCCCTTCTTAAATACCTTTGGCCAGATATGAAGCTGGCAAGGACTGGAGGAGACAACACAACCAGTCTCTAGACCTAAGGCTGGGTCACTTAGTGTGAAGTCACCCTCAGACTGAGATAAAACCAAGTGTGTAAGTCAGGAATAAGAAAGACAGTGTAGAATAAGAAAGACATATTACTGTTAGTCAAAACTGTTAATAAATAAAGATTGCGCATTTGAATTTACACAAAAATAATAGCATTTTATGAACTATGGAACTTTGTAATATAGACAGCCTCATAATGATTAATCTATACTATTATTGCCTTTTTAATAAACTGCTTAGAAGCTTTTGCAAAATATGAAAAAAACTGATGTGGCAGTGAACTTCTGAGCCTTTTGTTGATGAAGAATGATATAATCAAGCAAAACAAACTCATTTTCCTGGAGGCACCAAGCAGTCTGGGAGTACCTCTTAGGTCACAACAAATGGAGCATACCACAGACAAGGAAGGAAGATCCCTAGGCTTTAAAATCTTGCTAAAAATTCCTTTTCTGACCTGTTAGAAATGTATTCAGTTATGTCCTGAAATACATCATTTCCATGTCAGAGAGGGAGATAATTTTCAAATCAATATTGGAGTGAGACCTTGCAGGATAATTGAAGGAGCTGAAGGGAAAGGAAGCAGAAGAACAGTGAGAGCCTCTGTAAGCATCCCTCACTACATCAAGGTCAACATGAAAACTAAATTTGCCTGTCTATATCTAGGATGTTTCTGGTGCACAGCTGTTTGTGAAGGGGATACCTTGATCTTTTATTTCCTGAAAGAGCTGGGGTTACCAGTGGGATTATCCACTACAATTGTACCATTGACCTCACCTGAGGTTTTTTTCTACACTCTCAACTGGACATATTCAAATGAGAACTCAAGTGCTTAAAGTGGGATAAACAAAGTTTAGATGCTAAAAATACAATCACACTTCAGCTTGTACCTGACCTCACAGGTGACCCAACATCCACAGATACTCCACTGTTAGATGATCAACTCTCCTAGGGACAGGCTCATCCTGCCTACATCAACATGAAAATTAGGCATCTAACTGCCTTAGATATCCTCTTTAAAAATTGGTGATGTCTAGATACCCACGGAAGTCAGAATCCTAAGCTTTAGATTCTCTACACTAAAACACATCAGTTTTAAGTGTCTGGAAAATTCATCACACCTCAAACCTGGTATTCAGATGTCATAGGTCTTATGTTCATAGTAATGGTTCAATTCAGAACCTTTCTATGGAACATGTGTAACACATCCCATTAGGATTGGTTTCATCCCAAAAGGTAGAGTCAGGGCTTCATCCTTAGTTTATAATGGGCTAAATAGTAGTATCCCTCCTTTCCCTAAGAAGCAGGACACATGAGCTGAAATTCATTCAAATCTGGTAACTTTCTATCACAGTTCTGTCATGACCCAACCCAAGGTCCTTATCTAATGGGAAATAGTCTTCCTGAAATACTGGTACAGACATTCTTACTGTCAACACTGACCAGGAAGAAATTCAAGATTCATTGGCACTGACAGTATTTATTATATGTCACTTACACCACCTTTTTTCATACAATTTTTTCCAACATGAGGCACCAGTAATATGAGGCTGCTTAGCATCTTTTCATTGATTAAATCAGTATCAGCATCTAGACTATTATAGCTGTCTCTGTTAAACCAGGTGAGAGATGTTTTAAAGAGAAAAAAAGAAAAATTTGAAAATTGTTGGTGATAAGACTAGCACAAATTATTTTTAATATCAAAGATAGACTAAGGGGATAAAACTGACAGAATTGGTTAAGAAATAGAAAATGAGAGGATTATAAAAATGCCAGCTCCAGAGAGGTGCTCCAAGGTTTCAAACTAAACTCCATATTTATTAATATATTTTATTAATGATCTGAAAGAGAAGATTGTGCAGTGAGGTAGAAAGATGACACAAAATTGTTAGTAAAGACCAGAAGGTACTGCAAAAATCATTAGCAAAAGAAAAACACCTGATATCCAGTTTTAGGCTTCCTGGTTTCACAGATGATAATTGCTCCAAAACTACCCAAATCCATTGGAAGTAGGAAGAATGTGCTGCAGTGCATTTCCATGGCTTGGGATCTCTTTGTGCCACAGCTGGAACACAGGAACTCTTCAGACCTAGGAAAGTCTGTAAATAAGTCAATGAAATGCTTGCATCAAAAATGTCACCAAGGTATTTGGAGGAATAGTTTGATATTAATTCATGTGTTAAAAGCTAACAGGTCTTTCCATAAATCAGTAGTGTAGTCTTTATTCTAGCAAGTGTTGTACAAATTAGCACCCACCAGAAAGATTTTTTGGGAATTAAAGCATGTAGAAGAGAGACAGCAATAACCAGAACTCAGAAAAAAAACCTAAAAAAGAAAAGTGAGTTTGGCAGAAGGAGGACAATACTGAAAACCAGCAGAGAATTAGCTTGCATATTAAATTTGTGTCATGAGTGCACTAATAGGTTTTAATGGCCTGGAGCAGTCTGGCTGCTCCACTGCCACTTTGACCACATGGTACATTATAGGGGTTCCTGTCTCCAGCCCTGCCACCTGGATTGACCTCATCCTTATACTATGGGTAGTTGTCCCATGGATGGATCGCTTACGTGTACTCTCTATCTTGCCTCAAAGCTTGTCCCTGTCCCAAGTCTTGGTGCCCCTGATGGGACCCTTTGGATGTATTCTGGAGCTGATGGATTGATTGCCGTGTTGGGAGCTAATGATGGGCACTGCAATCAGCCTGTAACTCTGCCTACTGTGCTCAGGCCCTGTAGAACTACATCCCATAGTGAGAGCACCAACTGCTCTAGAGTCACCACGGCTCCCTGCTGGTGTCACTTCAGGAAGAGCAGCCTGCTGGTGCCATTTCTTATTCATCTGAGAAGTGGATTTTTAGATGCATATCTTTAAAACAGCAAAATTAGTCTGAGACCCCTTGCCTGGTCTACAAAAGTGTCTTACTCATATTAATCCTGTTATGGAAAACATCTGGAACTGCCATTGTCTTGGATGACCTGAGCTTCTAGATACTGCTCACCTAAACCCATTTGTTCTGCTGGACTTCACCTGTAAAATAGCACTGCAGTAACACAGGCTGGAAGGGGTGAAGACCTGTTGGTTGCTTAGTGTTTGAGACTCTAGAGAAGAAAGAATATCTGGTAAAATGAATAACTCAGTGTTCAGAGCAGGGTTTGAAAAGTGTGTTCTAAACAAGGCTTTATATCACTCATTTTGAATAATGACAATAGTCAATGAACATCATCCCCAACTTTCTATTAAATGAGTGACATAGTTGATTACGTCAACGAAGACCGGGCCACAGGAGGAGTTCCAGTTGCTGTGAATGATAGATGCACCCGCCTTAGCTTTGGATGTTTAGTGATTCTGTTTTCTTGAAATGAGTGTTTTTTAAATGGATAAATTGAGTGCCCTTGAGAACATTCAGGGAAAGATTGCTTCCACCTATGTGTAGACATCTAAACATAAAACTGATTTAAAGCAACCTCATTACTGTAATTTTGCAACTTTGTATTTTTTGATTTTTGTATCCTTTATGATCATCGTTCAGATACATTTTTTTCCTGCAACATATTCAATATGCAGATGAATCACTATCTGTTAACATCCTGAATTGTATTCTGAAATGTGAAACGGATTTCTTCTTCCTATTATTGTACAGTAAGGAAGAATCCCAGCCATTACTAATATCCATCACATAATGCTTTATGTACTCTTTTCTTTTCTGGCTTCGTATGCTTATCTCTTGATGAAATGTAAGACTTCTTGTAAATATGATACTCCATGGTCTCTTTTTCTGAATTGCTCACATTTGTAGCAATACATTAAGGTCATATGAGGAGTTACAGTGCAGAAAACAATTCATATCTTGTTTACTCTTGGCTTTTTTTTTTTGCTTTCAGATAACTTTACAGATATGACACTCTACAACTTGTTTATTTTGCGACACCACTGCATCTTTCACAGCTGTCTCTGTGGAAATCTTGATTGCAGATTTTAAGGTTAAGTTCCTGCTTTTTTAAAAGCTGCATCTTTGAGTGCTCATTACCATGCACAGTGGGCAACGATTATCTTTGGGTATGACTCCAGCTATCAACAGATTGGCAGGATTCAACCATTCACCTTAGCTTTTCTGTGATGGCTACAGTACGTTCACTTTTTACTGAAATTAGTTGGGAAAAACAACAAGGCATTACAAACAATAAAGTTTATGCTTTAAGTAGTAGAGAAAAATAAATTATTTTCTTTCTTGTTCCATATAAAATCTTTTTGTTTATTTTAAACTCTTTCTGTGTCTGAATCAATTTACCTTATCCAAAAAACTCAAGTTGCATTTGTGCAAAACCCTCTCTCATAATGCGGTGCAGATAATACTGAACTAGCCAGAGTTCCCATCCCAGTCCTTCAAAATCTCACCAATCCCAACATCTGAAAATGAACCTACTCACCAGAGGCATAGCCTCAGATTCCCTGGCACGCTGGAGGCAATGCTCCACAGCTGCTCCTGAAGCCCCAACCCAACCCCAGAGTGGCCACAACTCACACCTGGGGGAAGGGCCCAGGAAGGCCAAAGGCTACTTAAACCGAAGCATGAGGCCAGCACAAGTCTTGACTGTGCCTACTTTTGGAAGCTACGTCAGCTGGACACTGCTGGAACTGGGAGTCGTAGCTATATTTATTCTTTCCATATCTTTAAGGTCTTACTCTCTTTCTCCTTCTTTTAATTCCTTCTTCACAGAGTTTTGAGCAACTTAAAATTGGACAGGCTTGGAGTTTGCTAAGTTGAATGGACTGAAATAATGCTTTCAGATGTGTTTTTATGTTGACTGAATGCTGCTCTAAGCTTTTGCCAAAGTTGTCTCATTTTCTGAAGTTACCAGTAAAGTTTTTTTGCTGTTTTGACCCCTTGAGAAATACCTTGTTGGTATTTCTTCTATGAAGAGGACTCAGGGTACATTAAAACCACACAAGCTCTTTTAAGAGATTCTTTAAGCAAATTTTTTGGGACCTTTACATAAGGATAAGGCAAATAATATGTAGAAAGGACTAACTCTGAACAGTTTGAGCATAAGTCACTGTACTTGGCCATGGAGAGCAGGAATCACTCTACTGCAATGTGTAGTTACTGCTGTCTTAATATCATCTGGGCTAGGCTGATAGAAATCACCCTGAGGCAAATTTAATGCATTATGTTAAGTGAGAAAACAACAGAAACATTCATTGTGTTCAACTGAGGCTATAACAATGCTTGGGTTTTGTACAGAAGGAAGTATGCATCATGAAAGTAAATCTGTATATATTTGTTTATATAAAACCTGTATCACACACCATCAAAAAAGGTTGTTTTTATTCAAGCAGTTTGCATGGGCACTGTGGGAGAGTACATAGTGTATTATTTCTTGAATGAATTAATCCATCTCAGGTGGGAGATAATTAACTTCAGTACTCAATTCAGTCTATAAGGTGGCATTTGTGAAAATCCTACAGGTCTCCCAAGAACATTAGTGTCCCCTTAGCAGAAAACAACAGATGATGTATTTAGACCCACATCCCATAGGCTGCAGTGACTGATTAGAGGAACACAACCAACAAGACAAAGGTAAGTGATATTTTCTCTGGTCTTGCTTTCTTGTTCCAGGCACCAATTATCTAGGGCTTCTAGGACTGGAATTTTCATCCAAACCTCTATCTTATGAAAGTGCAGAATGAACTTCACTTTCTGAACATTTTGGCACTTATGAGATTTGTCAAGTTCCTATGAAAATAAAATTCATGTTTTTAATTACATGCTGTGTGAAAAAATACTTATTTTTTATCTTTATAAACCTACTGTTTCTTTATCTGCTGAAGTACTCATTAGTTCTTGCATTATGAACAATTACAAATAAAATTCCCTATTCATTTACTATATTTTATTATTATTTTAGTATATTCATTGTGTATGTCTGTTTGACTGTTTGTCTTTTCCTAAATCAGCTTTTCTCCATACCCATTAATTTACAATTTCTGTAGATGACATTTTCCCAGCTTCTTTTAGAGGGCCAATTATAGAACTTAAATTTCAAAATCTGAGGGAGATATCCTAGAACAGGTATCTACAGGAGCTGAACTTTGATCTGATCTGAACTACCTCTCTCAAGACAGCTGCTTGCTATCTTGAGACAGCATAGCATAACAATCACAGGAACTCAGAGGATCAGTTTCCCATCACTTCTCTGACTCTGAAGAATTTGGGCACTGGTTCTCTTTCCAGATCACTGCACATTCTCCGGGCTGCAGTTCTCATTTCCAGACTTTCTTCTGAGACTCAGTAAATGCAGCTGTGCTGGAGCTTGCTGCTTCCACAGATTATGTGGTTTCAGAGTTTTTCCCAGAATCTTCTGGGTATCCTGGAACACAGTTTACCTCTTCAAGAACTTGTGTCTATCAAAGGAAGAGATAAATGTTTTACAGAAATTAACATTTTAAAATAAAAATAGTTATCTATACTTCCTCCATCATGAAAGGAAAGAAATGATGGTCCGGTTTCTTGAAAACCCATGTCCGTCATCACTAATGAGCACTCTTAGCAGACAGATCAAAGAATTCCATGAGTTAAGGATGGAGAATGCCTTTTCTCAAATCTCCAGAAAAGAGCCCCTTTGATAAGTCTTGTCATGGCCGGTCAAGGCAAGGAGAAACTTTTGCTGTCAGTCTTGCTGAAGAAGAGTAACCTAACTGACAGCATGACCACTGCAGGTAGCATTAGGCATAAGACTATTCACAAGGTGAAATAGAGCACAGTAGCTTGAAAGGATTTAGTAAAATCCTTAACAAATACATCTTTGAAACACTAAAGGTGTTTGTTCTGTGAATCATGTTCTTTCTGGTTTCTGTGAAATATCTTGTTCTCAGGATTCTCTTACTCCTTATCAGCCTGGGCTGAAAAATACTGATCTTGAACTTTCAGCATGGGATGTCCCCTGAAGATATTTCTTCAAGCATTTTGTATTAAGACACTTCCCCCCCCTTTCATAGGCAAATAGTTGGCAGTATTGTGGGATCCAAAAGACTGTAGAGGAGTCCTGGGGCTGAGGGATTTGTGTCCCATGAGACCAGTATATTCTGAAGGACATGGCTAGCTATGAAAAATACAAATGTGAGCCAGCCTGCCCCTTAGAGTTCAGGACTGGCCTCAGCTCTATTTTGTTTAGCAGTATAGGGTACATGATGTGGGTTAGGGAAACACAGACAAGTGGATTTAGAGAGGAAGAAGTTTTCTGTAATATCAGATGGAAGTAACCTCAAATGGAATCTTTTAGCCACTGTATGATGCAATGCCTTACCACATCATGAAAGATTATTTCTTTTTAAGGTAATTTTAAAATGGAATTAATGGAAAAAAACCAAAACACCCACAAAATGCCTAAACATTTTCTTTGACATCTGTGTGTTTATGTACTCTTTGTACAAGCTTAAATTGCTGGTGATAACAGACATTCAAAGCCTAAATTATACAAAGAGCAGGGTACTATAAAAAGCATAACTGCAAAAAAGAGATCCCTAAGGATTAGTTTAAATAATGATGTATTTGTGTGGCATAAGCAAATATAATGGTCAAATATTTATGAACAAAGTAAATAAGCCCATCCACAATCTTTGTAACAAAAAAAAGTGTCGAGAAGCTTACTATGTAACACTCTGATTAGATGAATCTGTGAACCTCCTGACTTTCTGGATCAGAAGCCTGTTCAACATGATGTTCTAGTCTGACATGCCCAGTGTCAAATGTTTCAGTGGAAGTAGCAGTAGTTCCCTAGAGTGAAAAGTTACTGAATAAACTGCTCATTAAAGCGTTTTCCTCTTGCCTGTTATAATTTGGAAATAGCAGCATGCTCCAAGGTATGAAGGTATCAAAGATTCATCAGTGCTGAGGCTGCAAAACATTAGTGTAAACCATCTAGTGTGACCTTCTGCATATTGCGGAGATTTTTTTCTGTAATCTCTCTATCAAGTCACTAAATAGCATAACCAAATCACCAGATTTTTGTATTTTTATCCTATTTAGTAGATAAAAAAAATGTTCTTTATCCAAGTAAATTAGTTAGACTCTTTTGTTGGAGTTGACTGTAGTTTCTTCTTAATATTATTATTGTTTTTAAGGAACATTGATTTGTATGGTTGAATAATCATGTCATTATTATTTTAAATTATAATTTCAGTGTTATCTGCTTAATGTTCACTGATTGTTCCCACTGAATGCACATTATGAACAAAATTTTTCAAAAGTGACTGATTATTTTGCAAGGCTAGAAGCTATTTATTTACGGAAATCTCTGTCATTTACATTTCTGCACAGAAAATTTCCAGAAGCTAATCCATCTTCCCAAAATTATTTTAAAATGCCTTATTCCTGCAGTCTACAATGCCATCTGCCAGAAATAAAGATTCCTTCCTGAAATAAAGTAAAAAAATCCTATATGGCTCTAAGAGGTGTGTCAGAAGTCTGAAAGGAAAGGCCAAAAGGCACTCTGTTTCTGATAAAGCCAATGCTGAAAAATTGTTCTTCATTTGCAGACAGGATATGCTCTGAAAGCTTTATACAAAATGAAAATGCACCTTGTGTTGTTGAGTAATAAATTTATTTTGTTCACAGTCCATTTCTTTCTGTAGTACAATGTTAAAGGAAATAAGTGTTCCGTTCATCCCATATAGCATGTTAGGGCCCATATTGTTCCATAGAAAGGATGTATTTGAATCAGCATCAAATATTACCCAGCGAAAAAACTCTGACATGCATTTTTAGCCACATTCTAGATCTAGTACTAGCCTAGAAATAATTTAATATGCAGGAAGGAGACTAAGGAAATGAAGAAGCTGCTTCCTTTTATGACCAAAAAGCAAACCACAGGTGAATGGAAGAAGATGAAGGAAAAAATTGATGAGACATCTGAAAGTTTGATAAAAAGTTGCTGAAGTTTTTCAATTCTTGTCTACAGAAGAAAGAAATTTAATGTAGTGGGTAAGGTAGATAACAGCTGTCAAACTCCTAAGCACTTGAACCCCTTCTTTGGGTTCTTGATGAGAATGTAATTGTATGACTAAAGAGGACCTTCTACATAATTAATATAAATAACACTTTATAAATATAAATGTTATAATATAAATGTTACTTTATCCTTCTCTCTCTTTTTTTTTTTTGGTAAGAAATTGCCTATTCTCAGGATGAAAACAATGTTATCATTCTGATGTATGTTTTCCACCATAATGTTAACACACCTTTGGACAGTTCATTAAAATTTCAAGAAGTAGTCATGCAAATTAGCTAAATATCTTATTTTGCCTTGCCACCATATTGCTGTTAAAATAGATCAGATCATTACATTAATTCATCATCATGTGGCTGTGAGGTTCCAGGATTCCAGAAATAGTAAACACTTGTGGAATCTACAATAATTAAGAGCAACAATGAATTGCATTTTAAGTGCTCATCAAGGTGAGAACAAGGCACTTCATGACTCTTCATGCACCCTTGTGAGGAATGTTGCCAAGCTGGGAGAATGCACAGGTTGATATAAAAGGTGCTATGAGTGCTTTTGTGCTGGAGGACACCAGTGATTTTTTTAGAGACGCCTCTCCTAGATTTTTTTTTTTAAACAAACAAAAGAAGTGAAGTGAAAATGAATTTCCTTGGATGGGGATTTGTTCTAAAACCTCTAATATATAATGCACTTGAATTCCAATTTGATAACTTAAAAGGTGGTGTGGATAGCTACTTCATTTCCTTTGGAGTTCAGGCAGGATGAAATCCTGCATTTAGCTGCAGCTTCCTACAGAAAGCTTCCCTCGGCAAGGCACAACATCAATAACTTAACATTATATTGCAAATAAAGCAGCTGTTGCTTAATTTGTCAACACACACATATGCTATAGGGCTGGTAGAAACAACATTGTAGAACAATTGTCTGCTTTTGGCACAGTTTTTTCATGGTTCCACCCTTATGAAATTCAAGGAGCTGAAAAAGTTTGGCTTTAACAGGACATATTAGCAAGATACAATTTTGGGGGTATCCTCTAGCTGGAAAGTCTGTTGCTTGATCTTGAAAAATTCAGCTGTCATTCCATTTGTAAAACCTACTTGATGTTCTTTTGCCATAATAAAGATATCAGCTTAATCACATGCTAAATTAATTGTGTGTTGCTAGTTTGTGTTAGTTTTGCTGGTGATCTGCTATGCCTGGGACCAGCTAATTTTGGCCAGCAAAGTCCCAAGGGATCAAAGGTGTATCTTACCTGGGCAGTAACTAAGATGGGAAGGACTCATACCAGGAGATGATAACAGGAGATTCAGGACGTGGCAGGGCCTCATCTTTGCTTTCCCACCCTTGCCCCTTCATTGACTTTCCAAGGGTTTGGCCAAATCCAGTGCCTCAGGCAGCACTGCCCACAGCAGCTTGTCTTCCTCAAGAGTAGTCTGGGCACATGGGGGCTCAGGTCAGTCTGGGAGTGAGAGGGACAAAAGACTGCCCACCACCCTTCTTCCTTCCAGACTCTGGAGACCATGAAGAGCCTCCATTCCTTCTTTATTGCCTATGGAACATTAAGAATAAAAAGGATATATACTGTTTCTAAAAACTCTTGTTCTTATAGAAAGGTTTTGGGTGTTTCTTTTGTCTTCTGATGGTTGTTCTCTCTAACTGTACTGTTGTAGGTGGCTCCAGGTGAGTAGGCTATAGTAATATTATAAATTATTAAAGTAATAATATAAATTATTACTATAGCTGATAGTAATAATTATTGAAGATATTATACAGGAAGCATTAGAATTATATTTTAAAAATGTGTATGCTACACTGAATGCAAATTGCATTTCTAAGGTGCACAGGTCCTTCTTGAGTGTGGCCATATACTATCAGGTGATTTAGAAAAACCTTGAGAAAGCATAATAGACAGAGAGATCCACTTTGACATATTCTGAGTGGAAATTGCTTCCCCTTTTATTCTCTCAGCAAAGAAGACATACGGCTATAGAAAAAATTTTGAAAGGTTTTGTCCTATAAAGATAAAAATCCAAGGCCTCCCACATATCTTGTTTCTTCTCTTTGCAGCTGACATGATTTGGTAAATTATTAAGTTGACTTAATTCTGAAGCTACTGAAACAAAATATCAGGCAGAAATATTACCACAACATGGTTTTCGGTGAAGAAATCTGGTCTCATCTCTCCCTGGAACTTCCCATCATTCTTCCTCTTGTCTTAAAAAAAACCCTGATGAATGTTATGCTGTGACAAAAAAACAAAACAAAACAAAAAAAAAAAACACCAAACGAACAACCAAAAAAAAAAATCCAACCAAAAAAACAACCTGACAGAAAAAAAGTTAAACATAAGATGATGGTACAGGACATCTGAGAGTTCTGGATACCCATGCTTATTTAATCAAATTCACAGGTTTCTAGACGTTAACTGCATTCAGTGAGACCTATTAGCAAAAAACAGAGTGTATGCTCAGAGTTCTGACTTAACAAAGGCACCTTTGATTTCTGAAATACACAGCAAAGTGAGAAAAAAAATTAAATTCAGACATGCTGAGCATATGCTCAGTCCAATGAATAAACCCTTGAAAGTGATGACTAAATATGAAACAGAAATGGTTTGTTAAGTCATTTCAGGTTTAGAATAAATCTTTCTCTAATTTTTGTCTGAGTTTGATTTTGGCGAGGAAATGGAACGATCAGGAAGTTTCTGCTATCAGTTATTCTCTTTCTTTGCTTGTTGGCAGTGAGACTGAAATGCTGTTGTGCCCTGTTTTGTGGTGGTTTGATCTGGCTAAATGCCAGGTGGCCAAGAAAGCTGCTCTATCACTCCTCTACTGGACAGGGGAGGGAAAACAGTGAAAGGCTCTTGTGTCAAGGTAAGGACAGGGAGAGATCACTCACAATTACTATCAAAACAGACCCAATTTTGAGAAATTAATTGAATTTGTTACCAATCAAAATCAATGTGCGATAATGAGAAGTAAAACAGGATTTAAAAGCACCCTCCCAGACTTAGCTTTATTCCTGATTCTCTATGCCTTTCCCCTCAGTTCCCTTCAGTGAATGCCTCTGAGATGGGCAATGGGGGTTGCAATCAGATAATCATGTGCTGTTGCTGCTGCTGCTTTGTTCTCAAGGAGAAGAGTCGTTCCCCCTTCTCAAATGTGGCATTCCTCCCATGAGAGACAGTCCTCCACATACTTCTCCAATGGGAATTCTTCCCATGGGCTATAGCTCATCCCTCCATTAGATCCTCTCCAATTCCATTTTTATCTCTTTTCAACTGGGTAGTCCTAAACTGGATGTAGTATTTTATATGCAAGCTCACTGGTGCTGGGTAGAAGGGAAGAATAACTTCTCTTGATCTTGTGGCCAGAGGTTCTTGTCAGTATCTATAGTATATAACAGTTGCATACTCAGTATGTAGTTTGTCTTAATCAGAAAAAAAGAGCACTGTGGAATTGTCTCCAACCCTGTGTACACCATAATCCTCAAGCTGTCTTCAGAAGGGCTTTAACTCACCTAGTCCCTTCCTAACCTCTGTTAATGTGTGGTATCATTTTTCCCTTTGTTCAGATCATTTCACTTGTTCTTCTGGAACATCAAGAGCTTTATTTTGCTCCTTTGTTGAAGTTTATTGCAGTCTGTTTGGGTAGAGTTATAACATTTTTCATGGCCACAGTTACTCTTTCCAGTTTATTTTGTCTGGAAATGTTCTAAGTGCAGTTTGTGCTACTATCAAGGTCACTTAAAATGTTGAACTTAACAGGTCTGACCATGGACTTCTATGGTACTGAACTTCTCTCTGATTTCCAGAAAGACTTTTAACCATTGGTCATTGCTGTGTCTGAGTCCAGTTAATATTCAAACCTCAAAACAAACCCACCCAACTATTTTCTCATCACACACCTCCTTATCTGTGGAGGATGACAAAAATTCTCACTAAAGTCAAGGAAAATTTCATACACCGTTTTGTCTTATTGTATATTCAGTCATTAAATTGCACACTGATAAATGATTTTTTATGCACACTTTACTCTTGAAAAAATCCATGCTGAGTATTCCTGATTACTCTTCCTCTCTTTCACTTACTTGGATGTGGATATGAATTCCAAGAGCATGTGCTTCTTGATCTTCCCAGGGACTAACATCAGACAAAGTTTCTTCTGTGATTAACTCCTGAGCTGTATTTAGGCTCTCCTAAAAAGCCACCTAACTTTCCTTGACGTCCTTCTCCTTCATGGCAGCTACCCAAAGAGTTCCCAAGCAACATCCTGAATTAGAAGAAATATGCAGTTGTAAAGTTCAGAATCCATAATATGCCTCTTGCCTTCCCATTTCACCTCCAGGTCCTTAACAATTTTGGAGACACTGTAATTCAAGCCGCATCTAAGACTGCCAGCAGGTCTTCCCTGTTTATGACTACACCACTATCCCTGGTCATCCCAGCCAACACTTGCATTAGGAGATATGCTAGAAGTATATAATTACACCATTTCTGGAGAGCTTTGACTTTTCCCTGAAGATATGAAATCTTTCCCTGGCTAGTACAATTACATTGCATGTAATAATAATACATGGTTAATGAGAGATGAAATTTTACATGGTTATAAACTACTGTTATTCTCTTTTACCCATGTTCCGAGAGATACATTTCATGGCCAAATACAAGGAAGTTTTTTTACCTACCAATTACATCTCACACAGGCCAGCGTGGTCACACAGGGCAGTATGTGCATTACACCTTTTTTGTCTGTTTGCTTCCTAATATTCTGGAAATAATTTTCATTCACATAGTAACTGTACAAACATTTATTATAATGAAACTATCTGCATGAACAGAAACAGTAATTTTCCTGAAGAGCTTCAATGTACTTCTGAAGATAGGAAATCTTTTTTGGCTAATATAATGATTCAAATTGAAACCTGGTCCAAAATCCATAGAAGTAAATATAACTTGTCTACAAAAACTTCCTTTGAGCCATTAATAATCAATGACATGTTGTTTTACTTCCAATCAAAAAAGAAGCAGCTCAAGGCAAGACAAGCTCTCCATTCTTCCCCAAACCAGGATGGCAGCAGAAATGTGGCTTTGGATGAACCCACTTGGAGGAGTAGTAATCGTTTCTTCTACTTCTGGCAGCCATGTAACAGATGCTCAAGGCTGTGGAATACTACAGTTGACAGAACATTTGGAAAGAGTCCATATAAACTTAGAACAGAATTTTCAATTCATCTTAGTAGAAGAAGGAGGAGAATGAGGGCTTCCACTATAAGCTCTGAAAAGACAGGGAACTTATTGAGTGGAATAGTTTTGACTACTATTGATTAGTTTGATGTTGACATGAAAGAAAAGGACTATCACCTGGGAAACAGTCTAGTTTACTTAGTAGAGCTCTCTGTTTTCCTTGGAGATGTCCCAAGAATTGGTTAGGGTGAGCTCCACTTAGCTGATTGGATCTTGCACAACAATATCAGGTAGTAAAATACTTTTTGTGTACACTGAAAATTTAAACTGTGGATGTGAATCTCTCATGGTCATGTATACCTTAAAAAAATCTCAGTGTTTGCCATCAAAGAAATCATTGTGCCTTAAAGAAGCAATAAAAATATAATGTATGAAAAAAATTACAGAATAATTTGGATTAGTAATGTGGGCAGAAACAAATAACTCTGTTATACTGAAATGGTGATTATAATCCAGACTTTTTATTGTGTTACAATAAAAGCATTTAAAATATTAATTTAGATTTCAAAAATATTTCTTCAATATGAAAATACTAGCAAAATACATTCACAGGGAAATAAATAGTCTCTAGATGCATTTCAATATGTGTAATTTAATGGATGCTCCAAAATGTGATTAAAGATGTACAGATGAGAATGACAAACTTTTGATTAGCTAACCATGTAGTAATATAGAATTTGCCCTTTGTTATAGGTGAATGCATCTATGAAAAAGTTTAGTCTCAGAATGTAGTTTAGCTGAATCTATGCAACTTGGTTTTAAATCTTTTACCTTCATGTGGTTCTTCTCCTTGAGTGCGTGTTGCTAGACTTTAAATTTTAATTTTCACATTCCATTAGAAGATAGGCACTTTTTCATGATGCTAATTTCCTTAGTTACTTAGAAAGCCAGAAGAGAACATATTTCCTAATATTATTTAAAACAAAAACCTTGGCTCCTATAGGGTTTTTACTATCACACTCATTCATGTTCTACTGTGAGTGTCAGGTGCTAGTTTTGGTGTGCAACTTGAGATAGAAATAAAGCTTAATCAAATGGTTTTATACAGATTTTTGTGTGCAAAAAATTATAAATGATCTTGAATATTATACACAGAGGTCAAGTAATTATCTTAAGACTAGTAATTACAGTGATATGCTACCTATTTATCTAAAATTTTATTAAAACAATATTCTTCCTGCCAGAAAATTTGACTTTGAAAAATCCATAGTTTAAGTAACTATCTGAATCATATAACAAGACTCAATTACACCAGGTGGTATTGACTGATACATTTGGTAATGTAATAGAGATGCCAACTCTACCAAGATTTGTCAGTTTGAAAATAGGGTAAAATGCCATTTTATTGCAAATCTAATGAAAAATATTGCTTACAGGATGATGAGGCCCATCAGGTAGATTTATAGCATACGACATTTGTAAGATTTCAAATATTTCAAAGAGATTGGAAGGGCAATATGGCTATTGTCTACTCACAATAATGGACCAAAGAAAAAGGAGCTTTGACATTCAGACTTGCTTGGTAGAGGGCTAGAAACTTTCTGAATAGTAGCACTCTTAAAGAGAGCAGGCTGTTTCTTGAGCTTATGCAGACACTGTCGTGGCTGGACCACCACCTGGATGTTTTGCAAGCTCCACAATTCAAAGAGATACTGCTTGGGGGGATTAAAGACTGTGAGTCGGATTCAGTGAACCCAAATCCCAGCAGAAGTTTGGCACAGGAATGAGTCAGTTCCTGGGATGCCAGCATTAATGGCTGAGGTCCAGACACTAATCTCAGATGCACGGCACGTGTCGCCTCCTATCTCGATTAAGCCACGTCTGCGGCTTGCACACACAGCGCATAACAGCAGATTTTCCAAGGCATATGCTGCTTCCAGTGCCATACGTTTTAGTTCAAAATCTGGTCCATAAGGCGTGAGTATTTTGTTGTTTTTTGTTTTGTTTTCTTCAGTTGTTTGATGAAGAAACAAAAACAAAAGAAAAAGAAAACAATATTTATTAACAGAACTCACCCAGTTTTACTCCTCTGGCTTCTTTATCTTCTATTTCCCTCCTTCAAAAGGATTCAATCAGAATCACACTAAAGATGCAAAGAAATTAAAGTAATAATAGAAGCAGCACAGGAAGATTATTTTCCTTCATTTGTTCTGCAGTGTATGTAGACATGACAGGATTCGATAAACTCACAAGTATTTACTCTTTAAGCTAATTCTGCAGTGTTGTAAAACATGCAAACTGCAGGCTAGAGAGAAATAAGAGAGTCAGCATAGCAAAACTCGATTAGAAAGTTTGATTTGATTATCTGTTCCTTATTTGCATCACACTGCTGTTTCACTTCGAGCTACCTGACTGGAATATTTTCACTGCAATCTGAGTGTGGAAACCAAAGCTATCAGCAGAATAACAGGCTGCAGGAAGCACAGTGTTTTATGCTGGAACATTCCAGCACACTAATTGCTGCTTTGAAAATCATACTCCAAACATTTTCTTGCTTCATTTAATCTCTTGGTTTCAGTGGAAAATATCCAGAAACAATGCAGTTGAGCTTGAAGATGAGAAATGGGAGACCGAGTGGCTGAAAGGTACTGTACGAGTGGATTGATGCAGTGCCTTAATGGACTGGCCTTGAACTGTGCAAACTTCATGGTGAATTCTGCCAGATTACGGAGAGTGAGAATCAATCAGTTTCAGATGGCTCTAAAAGTTGCAATAAAAGGGAAGATGGTGGTCCATTCATTGTCTAAGCCCTACATGGAAGACCCTCTTTTGTAATATAAAAAGACTCAACTAGAAAGGTTATTTTGAAAAACAAGGAAGAAAAGCACCTGACCCTTCTGTTCTTAGGAAAAAAAACCACTTTAGCTAAATGACTGATTTTGTGCTTAAATTTTTTCTTTTTTTTTTTATTTTTCTTTTTTTCTCAATAAATATTGATCTCACTCTCTGTATTGTGTTAAACACCCCAAAGTATTATCAGTTACATACTTAGCCCAGATCAGGAGAGCTAAGTGTGAGACTCACTTAAAAACATTCAGTCATATCAATTTTCACTTTTGGATAAGCTATTTTTAACCTCTCACATTAAAGCATGACAGGCACCAGAAAACAAGCTACTTTTGGATATTTTTAAATGAAAGGGTCTGTATAGACCCTTACGTGCCAATTTTTAATACCACATGACTGTTTTGCTCATGTATAACCACCAAAAAAGAAATAAAGCAGTTGAAAGGAAAAGGACACAACTCTGCCTCTGAGGTGATGTAACAAAGAATGATCTTTGCTGTCACTGTTCCTGATTTTGCATAAGCTTCTCTCTTGCACTCTGGAATCATATATAATGTAGATGAGATTGGTCAGGCCAGAAATCTTAATTTATTTATTGTATAAGCATAATGCCAGCCACCTCCTGTTTTCATTATACCAGTCTAATGCCAGCCATTTCCTGTTTTCATTAGACCATTGTAATGCTAGACTCCTACTGTTCTCATTAGTGCAGGACTGTGTAATGGCAACCACCTCATGTTTTCATTATAGCAGAACTGTATGGTGCCAGCTGCCACTTATTTTACTTTACAGAAGAGCGTTTGAATAGTCCATACTTTTTTCAAGAGAGTATGCACAGAAATGTCAAGGACCTTAGGGATCTAAGGCCCCTAAGAAAATGATGGGAAACACCCCGCCTGACAATTTTGTTGCTGGAAGAATGGCAGGGTTTATACAGTGTGTACAGAGAAGAGGTCAAAGGCTGGGGTTTAAAAACTATTCTGGAACAGGTTTAAATTCTAGGAACTGCCTTTCTGATCAATAACCTACCTGTTCTTCCTCAATAAGATAAAAAGGTGCTTGCAGTAGTTCAAGGTCTAGAATAATAGGGAAATGCAAGTTGAATTCCTGGCTCCAGTACACATTGCCTGTGGAGATCATAACCTATAAATTCTGTCATATTACTCCAGTTGTGACTGGTCTGGAGATAATAAGATTTTCTCTATCTGAAATATTGTTTTGTTTTGCTTTGCTTTGCTTTGCTTCTATAATACTTTTTCAATATGAAACATTTCACTGCTTATCAGTAGTGCTTAAAAAGAAGCTGTGACTCCTTCTCTAGGGTCTTCAAATCCTATTGTAATTATATTAAATAGTACTAAGAACTGACTGATGACACAAAAATCTTCAAATGAGACTTCTTAAAAATATAGTTTGAAAGCTGAAAGGGTTCTGTTACTAAGGTACAGTTAAGTTGTTGTTATATTGCAGAACATTAGGGCTGTATTTACTTTTTGTAGTAGGTATCAGAATAAAATTTCCTCTACCTAAAAAAAAAAAGAAAAAGAAGTATAAGATGTTGTAAAAATATTTCTTCTGAAAAAGTTCTCTATATTATTATAAAAAGTCTTTATTTAGATTCTCAGGTTTCTGCTCATATTGAATATAATATAGATGTCAAATCCCCCCGCCCCCAAAACGTCCCAGTATCATTGCTCTGTAAAAAGCTATGTAACTTCAATGTAGATACCTTGTAACATCACTGCAATTTACCCGGTTTCCATAAGGGGACTGCGGCCTCAGTTCTATAATGAATGAATGAGGTGCATATTAGTCATGAGTCAGAGGTACCACGTCTACTGGTACACACACAGCTGCTGCCTCTATTCTGAAGCCGTGGGGGCTTCAAGTGCTCGCTATCACGACCAGAAAAAGCACCACAGTGAAGGCCATTACTCTGTACCTGACCAAAATTATCACTTCTGCACAGTGACTTTGATTTTAATTATTTGTGTGATGCCAGCTTGTCATGTTTTATCGGTTGTATGTTTTAATGATTTATGGCTTCACTGTAGCTCAGGAGAGGAGAAGAAAAGCTCTGTGGATATGTATTATGAAAATAAAATTTAACTGTTACGATAAATGCTGGTTGTGGTGAGTTGACCTTGGGTGGGCTCCAGGTGCCCACCAAACTGCCGGAACCGTCCCCTCCTCAGGAGAGGGAGAAAATAAGATGTGAAAAAATCCTCATGGGAAAAGATAAGGGCAGTTTAATACAGCAAAAGCAAAATGATATGCATTAGCAAAGGAAAGCAAAAGATTTATTTTCTACTTCCCATCAGTAGGTGATGTCCAGTCTTTTTTTGGGAAGTGGGACTTCAGTACATATAGCAGTCGCTCCAGAAGACAAATGTCATAAATAATGAATCTGTTCTGCCTCCTCCTTTCTCTTAGCCTTCAGGTCTGAGAAGACATCATATCGACTACTCCTTTGGTCATCTGTCCTAGCTATGTCCTGTGCTAAGGTCTTTCCCATCCTCAGGATACTGTTTGGTGTGGGAGTGAGTGTGGAATGTTGGTGAGACAGCGCTGAGGCTGTGCCAGCCCTGCTCAGCAGGAGCCAAAACCCTTCTGTGTTACCAACACCTTTCCAGCTACCAGCACAGAGCACAGCACTGCCAGGGCTGCTGTGGGGAAATGAACTCCATCTCCACCAGGCCAAATACCCTGGCGCTTACACTGATTTTTCTGGGAGAAAAGAGCTTTTCAAAAGTGTTTTTGATCTGTGTTTCCAGTCTTGATGGAAAAGTTGTGTTTTCAAGAAAAGAAGAGTGTTCTTTGTCATTCTCAGATTGCTGTATTATTAACATCACTGAATAGAGTAATTGACAGATGTGTATAAGTGTTGCTAAAATGATTAAAAGCTCTGGAAATCATAACCTGTCAGTGTTCCCTGGGAAACAAAGACCTTTCCATCTGTTAGGGGACTCTGTGAAGGAATGTAATGAGTCACCTTTAAAATGACAGCTGTCACCTTAGGATTTGAACCTCAAAGGAAGTGCAAAAATATAATGAAATACATATAAACTGTCAATCAAAATATCCTTAATTTGTTATTATTTTGATCACCTCACTCTGGGCAGGGCGTGATAACTTGTAATTTTTCTATGATCTCTAGTGTCTGGATTAGGTCCAAGTCAATAGGAAGACAGTTATGTTTAGCAATGTTATAGTTTGATAAAGCACTATATCCCTGCATATGTCTTTGCACATTTTCTTTCACAGTCTTCACAATGAATAAAATTTTACAAGGATAATGGCATGCGATAGAAGCACATTTGAAAAGTACTTCTGAGTTTTGGAAACCCAATAAAATGGAAACTGAGTGATGGAACTGAAGGATGTGAGGGACGTTGGTACACTTTTAGTTCACTTGCAAAGATGGCATATTCTACATGTGCCACTACACCTTCCCTATTTAAGTTGTTTTGGTAAATGTAAATGGATTGTCATTTCTTTGCTTGTACCATTTTTTTCTTGTTTCTGATACTTCTTCTGAACTAAGGCAGGTGGAGTCATAACATTTTCTGTGAATAAAATGAAAATTCTGTTATGCTAATGGACCACTAAGAACTGAATTAGATTAAGCAGTGGTGGTAAATCAGCAATTATACTCCTTTTTTTTTTTTTTCATAGCAAGATTCCAGCAGAAATAAAATTCAGTAGCAGTCACCACTAGATGAGAAAGCCTAGGGCTGCTGATGTGCTTTACTGAATTTAGTATACATTTTACCACCACTCAGATGCAGTCTTTAAAACCAAGGATGCTGAGCAAAGTGCTTTGAGTCAGCTGGTAACACAGTATATTAATTACGGCTCATAATAACTTCCATTTTTACATAATTGTTGCATGGTTGTACATGTTATGCCAAATGAAATTCTCAGTCTTGACTGGTGATTGTGATTAATATTTATGCTGCTGTTAAAAATGAGCGTTCTTTTAGCTTCACTGATGCTGAAGATTTTCTGGATTATTTATAAAATGCAACAAAATTAATAACTAAAGAAATTCCCAAACTGAGCAAACAGGTGGTTCTTCAAATAGAGTTCTGTGTTTTTTTTATATGTCTGCAAGAAAGCATTCTGTGCTAACACAGGCATTGAACCAGGATTGGTCTTTCTCCAGACCACCCTTCAAGGCTTGGAAGTGTCAACTAGCATTTGCTAGCATGCCTTATAAACACTCAGGATGAAGGAAATAAAGTGAATGAGGGGAGCTGGCATGCACTTACAAGAAGCTATGGGATTCAAGATTTGGCAGCTGCACTGGGTGGCTCCTTGCAGTTGCGTGTTGTCATTGCCCATAGAAGCTTGAAATTTTTCCAGGCAGGAGGTGATGTGAACATCACCTTAGACTACAGGAATTACTGGTTAACGGCAGAACTGTCTCAGGTTTACATTCTTGATCCCACGGTAAGCTTGGCAAATCTCCATGAAAGCTTTTTGGACAAGAGTGCTTGAATCAGACGTCCTCCAATTGTTTGTACTTCTCCTACTGTTGCCATAATATGATGGGCCCTTGACATTTCACCTCTGCTAAAGGGATAAGATGTAATAGGAACTGGAAGTCTGCCTAAAGCATAGTATTCCTTTTCCTTCTCTATCTTGATTTCTACTGCCAACCACATTAACAATGCAGCTGCAATAGTTTTACAATTTAGGAGTGCACAGAAGGTTATTAATAAGTGCAGAAGTAGCAATCTTTTTGAAAAGATGATTCATTTGGAAATTCAAGGACTGACTGTGCTTGCTACCATTTTACAGGCTTTACCAGGGTTTCTAAAACTTCCATTACCCTCTACCATTGTAGTTCACTGGAACAGCTGTATGTAGAAAAAAATGGTGGTGGATTTAGACTCATCAATAGTGTTACTCGACTGTGTTGTGGATGGAAAAGTGTTAAAGCAAGGCTATATTTAGTATTTTTTCCTTTTTTTTTTTTTTTTCTGGAGGGTACTTTCAAAAACTGTTACTCTTTCCAAAAAGTGAGTGTTCTTGTCCTTTAGAAGAATTGTTGGGTCTTACTTTGACATGTCCAAAAACATGTACTAACAAAATTGACCTTCTGTCCATATGGGATCCCTAAATGAGTCATGTAAACAGACTCTGCTAAGGTAACATCAGAGCACTGAGTTGCAGTGTGGCAGTGAGCTGCTACATACCAGGGAGCATGATTCACTTACACTGGTTGATGGAGGAGCAAAAATTATTATGGAAGCATAATTACCAGTCTCTGGAGTCTCTTCCAGAAGAAGACAGCACAAAAGAAACCTAGAGTCTGAACAGGACCCTTATTCTGCTGCTCCCCACTAGTACTACAATGCTTAAACTGAGGCAAAGGCACAGGGCTTTTAAGAAGCTTATCTTGTGATCAAAGATAAAGGCTTATTAATAGTACTAATCTCTGTTCTAAATCTCTTATAATACAATGGTACCATAATGTTGTTAAAATAGTTTTGCATGTACTCTTCTCTGCTGTTAGTTGTCACATGGTATTCTACAAATCCTTATTAAATGATATAGGAGTGTTTATATTGTTTTTGTTCTCTATTTAAAATGAGGCACAAGGGAATACAGAATCATTCATATAGCCAATGCATCTTCAAGCATAGAGACTCAAAGGGTATTTAGAGTAAATACAATTTCTCATCTGGTCTGAGACAGTCCCTAAACATATACTCATAATGAAATACCACTACTTTGAACCGTATTAGAGGATGTTAAATGCATTAGTTAACCCAAATACACATATCAGATTATTTTTCTTATAATTTCAGTACGAAAATTCCCAAAATAAATAATTTTCACTGAAGATGAAATGGCTATATGTTTAGTCATCAAGGAAAGATTCTTATTTAGAGCTGACTAGTTTATTGCATTACTCATAGTAAGATTCCCCATCGAACTCACAATAGTGAATGAAAATTTTGTTCAGCAAAATATAAGTATTTAAATCAGAAAATAAAAATATTGTTTTAATATAATTCAGCAGTTTTAATGAAATTTTTAAACCAAAGAATTTCAAGAAATAAATTGAGGTCTTATCTACAAATAAGATGAATATTTTTTATTGTACGGTAAGAAGTGTGAAGACGAATAAGAAATCTACTCTAAATTCTCTACATTAGATAAATTTTCAGTGTAAAGAATTTTAAATTAACATATAAAAAGAAAGGAGTGGTGACTAATAGGGTCACTTGTAGAAATCATTACAGCATGCAGCATCATAATTGATGCCTGTTGTAAAAGACTTAAAAATATATGCATGGAACATTTTCCTATAGACAGTAATAGCAGAAATAGATGTCATTTCCTGATGGTCAGACATGTATGGTGTTTTTATTTCTATGCTGATGCCAGCCTAGTGATCCATTTTTATCACTCTCAAATCAAACCATTGAAAAGACTTGTGTGTGTGATTGCCCTTAAAAAGATGGAAAATGTACAGTTATTACAAAATGTAATCGCAAATTTGTTAGGGAGTATTTCTTGTTGCAGACATTTCTATACTGCTACAGCAATCAATTGATTTCCAGATACAACTTCAGTCTTGCTTTTAATTTGGAAAATATTGAGGATTACTGGCCAACTGCTCCCCTAGTTCCCTGGTAGCTGTTCAGTAGGTGCACTATAATAAAATTTCTGTAGAGTTAGTGTTCAAAGTATTAAATAAAATATGTTTACAGAAATGGAATTTTCATTATTCCTTTCCTCAGTAGGTCAACATCTGAACCTGCTGTCCAATCATCTATGTTTCAAGCTAGTCCTATACTATTAGCTCTTACCAAGAAAAAATTCAGAAGTTTACAGACATTTTGGAGTCTTGCCCAAATCAAAGGTATTATCTCTAATGTAAAGAGCCTGAATGGGAAACCATGTCATAACATCGTTTTCACAAAGTAACAAAAGGCCCAACATTTGACTAGTGTGTATTTAGAAAAAAAACCAACTTCTTAAAAAATATTTAAAATAATTGTCTCCCAGACAGTAAAAAATCTTTCCCTTAAATTTGAACTAAATATTTTTGTAAGCCAGGCATTATCAGGAACCATCAACAATAAATAAACCAAGATGCTGTGCTCTTTTCCCTGAATCATAACATATGCATTATGGAATATACATCTCGGAAAATTCTTAGATGGCTCATTAATTCCCTGATCCATTTCTTCATGCACTACTGAAACTAAGGTGACCTTTCACAAATCAAATTATGTGTACAGCAGACAGTTGTCCTTTCTACTGGAGAAATTTCATTTTTAGGGAAACATTACTAACTGAAGAAATAAGCTTTCAGCTGCTTTCATGTCTTAGACTCAATAAAGGATAAGGATAGGGTATTTATCCCATGAGTGAACACCCTGAAGCAGTAATACGTGGTTGGCTTAAAGGAGATCTAAGAATCTCTGCTTGACAGACTGGCCACTTTCCAAATGAGAAATCAATGACTCTGTATTCTGGGTAAAGAAAAGCCAGGATGGTTTATGACTTGTTCTACATACACTGTGGATCCAGCCAAGCTCTGAATCACACAGTTGAAGGCAGTAAAAGTAACATCCCATGTCCAGTGAGGTCATCAGCAGCATAAGGTACATTCTGTCAGGACTCTGCACAGACAGTGGCTTGCTAGGTTTTGGAAATCAGCCTTTAGAAACACAGATATATGTAGCAGAAAAAAGGGGAGATAACATTGTTGGGTTTCAGTGCCTAAGATGGGCAGCTAACTAGAGGCAGGCTGGTTTTATTTTTGGCAAGGAGACTTGCAGAAAAAAATGCAATTGGTAAAAGTTAATTCTGCAGGAATGCCACACACCATTATAGTACCTGTAGTATCCTGAACAAACTGAAATTCTATTTAGTTGTCAAAAACAATGCCTATATACTTAATTACTTTTAAAAAAAAAGTAAAAAATCTAAAAAATATATAGTTTACAGGCTTTACACTATTTGGTATGTCATTGCTACAATCACACAGGAATAGACATTCTGAGGGATTGATCATAATACTCAAATACATCAAAACCCAACCAAACAAGAGAGGTTAATGAAAGTGTTAAATTAGAACAACAAACTCAGAAAACCAGACTTAGCAATATTGTTCGCAGCAATTTGTCACATTATTTACAGCAACATGAATCAAGTTATTCACACTCTTAAGAAAGACACAATGAAAAAAGTTAAAAAGCAAAAAACAATTCCTCGCATTCTTCAGGTTGTCCTTCTCCACTTGTATACTCAAGCAGTGTTTTGATCTCTCCTGCAAGCTGACAGTCTTTAAGAACTTACAGCCCCACTCCATTTATAATGTTTCTGGTGAACTCATACCAGTGCACTAAACCAAAACATCCTTTATTCAGCTCCATGTTTCTATGAGCAAATAACCGCCTGTGGGGTTTCAGTGCATCAGCTGCTTAAAAGATAAACCTACCCAGCTTGATGAAAACTCTTCTCCACTTTCCTGTTGAGAGAAAACGGTTACACATTTCTAATAAATGAAGCAGGGACTGTCATTTTTTTGGCAAACTGATAACTAGCTGTAACAGCCGCATTGCCACAAGTTGCTTTTCCAAAGTAATTACCATCAGGCTCCCTGTGGTATGCAGTGTTTAACACATTTCTTCTGTGTTAATGAATGCAAAAGCAGGCAACACCACTATTAGTAATCGCTTTTTATTCGTAGTCCTCATTTTCCAGATAGGTCACATTAAACACAGCCATTAAACAATAGCGGTTGAGAAAATCCATACAATGTATGCTGCTTTTGTTTGATTTTTTTTGTGTCATTCACCAGTCATTGGTGCAACTTTGAGCCATATGGGGAGACAGGGGCTGATAAATGAGAATGCCAACCTGTATCACAATTGGGCCAGAGAAGTCAAAACCTTAATCAGATTTCATTCAATTACACTTCAAGTCAACAAATCTTGATAGCCAAAACTCCCATTTAAACTAATGCAATAATATCCGCAGCCTGATGTCAAAAGAAAGCAATTAAACAATAATGAGTGGGTGCATGTTATGCTAGGCTTCAGACTCCTCCTTGACCTCAGCAATTTTCCTTCCATTTGACAGCAAGCAACATGAAAGCTTCTTTGAATGGTGTATCTTGCTCCACTATGAACAAAGTTTGACTTCCAGGGGTAACTTGGATTGGGAAACCTCTATTCTTAAGGGGCAAATCACAGTTCAGGAGAATCTGTTTCCTCATAAATATGCCAATTAAAAAAAAAAGGGTGGGAAAAGGAAAGGTCTGATTTTGAGTTCTGATTTGATTGGCCAATTGTATAAGGAACTCCCAGTTGCTGGCTTTTTTAATTAAAAAAGATACAGAATGCCTTATTCGCTATTCACAGTGTACAGTACAAATTTATTAGTTGCTTTACTCGCCTCCCTTAACTCCAACTTTCCTTTTATAATCTTGTGATAGATATTTCCTTTCAGTCTTATAAAGCATGTGTATAAAAAATGAGAGAAATAACTCATAAACTCTGTCTTTCACTGCTGCCTCTTTCTCCAATGGTGATAGTAGAGATACCAAGGAGAAAAAACATGTTAAATTTTTTTGTGTGCAGTACATCCTTCACACACAATCACGTTAATTTTGACTGAACCAGCAAAACTACATTGTATAAGCTCTGCTGGTTTATTGGTTCATTATGTGTCCATTCTAAATTGTGAATAATTTTTTTTAACCTGGGATAATCTTATACTGGGAAGCAGTATGCCAGAGTTCTACAAAACAAGGCAGTTGAAAGACAAATTAAATAAAAGCAAGATTTCCTAAACTCTTCTATAAAGCTGTGAGTCATGAATTCTGAATTACCTCAGAGTGGTAAATAAATAATCACTACTAAATACAGATAATGTGTTAAACAGCTAAAGCTAGTAAATCACTAGTGACAGAGAGCCTTAAGGTAAATTCCTCTTACATTGGCGCAGCCCTTTCTCAGAATGTTGTGGGTTTATGTCTTCAGAAACATACAATGAATTGTACAATTGGTTACTCAGTGTTAAAATAATTTATAAAATACACAAATCTCCATCACTTGACTGCATTTACGTACTGGCTTAGATTTTGCTGAATAATGGATCTCACTGGCAGAGCTAAAGACTTGGTGCGCAGACACTGAAGTGGTGGGCACCACAGAAATACGTAGAAAAGACTGATGAAACAATAAGAATCCTTTCCACTATGGAATTTCAAGCTATCAAGCTATCAAGCAAAACCAATCTCGGGTCTCCTGGCCAAAAAAAAAAAAAAAAAAAATTATATAACACAGACAACACCACGTTTTAGATACATAAATTGTCCAAAACATGGAGAGTAGCTTGATAAGACATGTACAAGATCCTTCCTTTTGCATGTAACTGTGGACATTTTTTAACAGGAGCTAAAAGGAAACTGTCAGAATTGGTGTCTCCCAAAGACAATTCATTGTAGGACTGACTAGCTAAAATCACCATTTAAATGCAATCCCAAAAGCAAAAGAGGCTGTTAGGTAAACTTTTTTTCTTGAACTGATAAAAAACTATGGCTTGTGGTATTTGAGATTGCCAACCCCTTTTATAAAAGTTTTTATAGTACAGATGAAATTTAAGAAACCAAATACATAGTTTTTAAATAATGTGCCATAGTGGTATTTCCAGCAGAGTATCTGAAGTCTATAAGGGACAAATCCTGAGCTAAAAAAATTATTCTTCTGCTCTGGTACTGTGGAAGTTCATTTGTTCTTTGCTAAGTTTCATCTGAAAGTAATTTTCAATTTTTCAAATGCAATAAAAACATTCTTAGGAAACAATAAAAAGTAGAAACGATATCCCAAGTTATTCTAAGTTATTCTGCAAATATTATTCACATCAAGTGAAAACCTGATTAAAAACCCCCCCAGAATAAGCAGTATTTCTCTAGAACTGCAGTAAGCCATTGCACATTCTAAAGAATCAGATAAAATACTGCCCATGCCACATTGGCACTGACATATTTTTCAGCTCTATAAACTTAATACCAAAACTTTGAAAATGGTGGCATCTCTGAAGAATTCAATCAAATATCCTACATTGAACAGGCTGGCTGCATGTGTTGGGAAAAAAAGAAATCCAAGGAGTTTCCAGATGTTATTTCGGGTGTCATTTTTGTTATTAAACGTGGGTTTGCAATAGAAGCTTCTACAAGGACTTGCACATAACCATGACTGATGGATGTATTTGTAGGCTGTTCAGTTAGCTCCATCAGCTCACTCAAACATATTTTGAACAGATTATGTACTGCAGTACTTCGTAGACCATACATTAAACAAGAGACTTTGCTCTGAGGCGCTGCTTCCCATATTCCATGGGGAAAAGGAAGCAGGAAAAAACAAAACTCATAGAGTTCGACAGCTACTGAGGCAACACTTGCCATTTACAATATAAGCCCAAATATTTTTGCAACACAACTATATATTAATTTAATAAAATACACAATATAGCTCTTATACACTCAACAATTTGGCTCATATGCACTGAATCTGCAATAAATCAATAAAAATATGTAATTTGATGTAAACACACTGAATCTTCTTACATTTGCACATTTAAATGACCATGTGATTTTTGTGGATGTCTGACATTTTCACTTTCCTGAGCTATTTTAGTGTCCACAAACGAATAAAAAAGTGTTAATAATGTTAATTTCTTTTCTGTATTACCCTTAAGGTAACTCCTTTTCTCCCAACTTTATTTCACTTCCTTTTCTTTTTTTTTTTTTTTT
>VZDJ01006585.1:7963951-7991745 GCA_008694505.1 Cyanoderma ruficeps | reverse complement strand
TTTTTTTTTTTTTTTTTTTTTTTTTAACTTATCACTAACTATTTATAGCTTTGTTGGACACTAAAATGCTAAATAGATATTAAAATCTTTTTTTTTCATTTTATCAAGTGAGTTAGTTTATGTGTGTGCAGGACAAGATGGACTATATCATTTTACATCTAACCTTAATATGATATGTAGTGCTTCATTAATGATGAGGATATGTTTTCTTGAATAATGATCTGGAATGGTTCTTTTTTGTTTTATTGTTCTTTTTTTTTTTCTTTTTTCGTATTTGTGGCAGAGAACTTTGTACATAAATGTTTACCACAAATGAATGTTAATGTTTGGCGTCACTTGGACTACTACAAGAACTCTTTATAGGACTTTCAGTAGAAGCCTGTGGTGGCTGCTGGAAATTCACCACAGATCAGCATTATTCAACCCTGTTTTTCTTGGGGTTTATTGGTAAACAGTAAAGTCAGCATCAGCTATTGAGGACAGTCTTAAAGTATCAGACGTATTTCCATTCCATCTTTCTCACACCTTCCTATCAGATTGTCAAAACGGCACTGTCTTTCCTTCTTTCATTTTGTTCTTGGTGTACTTGACTCTGTCCTAATGAAAGTTTGGTCAAAATGAAACCAGTGTTACCTGTCAAAAAGAAAGAGCAGTGAAAAGAACATACTTGTGGGCACTTCAGATGTTCACTAAAAGCCTTAAAGCAGCATTGGTCTTCCTTCATTCTTGCAATTCTGTTACAACCAGGGAATTTATTTATTTGTTTATTTACTTTCAATCAGCAGAAGAGGAACGCAACTGCCAGCCTGTCCTTATTTTCCCCCTCACTTTCTGATGGCCACAGGGTCGCTTCCCCGACAGTCCTGCAAGAGCTTGTCTATTTCTCTCACAACCTCCTCGGCATCCACCGACTCCCTGCCTAGATCCCGGGCGGAGCGGTCTAGCTGCTCCAGAACAGAGTCCATCTCACTCGAGTCTCGGCTCACTCGGGAGTGCACGTCTGCAAAGGCCCTAGCCATCTGATCTGATGCCATGAAGGAAGCGTCCTTTGACTGTTTACTGGGCGATAGATACTGACTGTCAGTTGACAAGTACTGGCTGCTTGGTTCAGCCAAGGCTCCTGATTTCACTTCACAACCATCCAGTGGTCCTTTTGTTGAGGTGCAAGGCTCGATGCATGTCTTGGTTGGGCTGCTCGATGCTGAGGGAACCTCCTGAAGCAGAGGACTCAGGGCACGTTTGGCTTTTAAGTAAGGTTTAACATTGGCAATGAGAATAGTGTGCTCTCTCTTGTCTTTCCCAAATGTACAAAAAGTCTTTTTCCCAGTGGGATTCACAGTTTCATATGTCTCAGTCTCAACATTAGCTTCAACTGTGGGTACAAAGAGATTTGTGCGATAATCTGCATTCTCAGCCTGACTGGCTGCAGGGAACTGTGGCATCCAACACCTGTCAGAATGACCAAGCACTCTGCATTCATCTGTGCAGTTAACACATTCTTCTTGTTCTGCAAAACAAAGGAGAAAGAGAAAAACTCTAATTATAAGTGGATTTATTTAGGCTAATGGATAGGCTATGATCATCACGTGATGGGCTTACTTGACATCTGGTTGCTTAATTATGGAGAAAAAGAAGAAGCTGTAATTAAAATATTTCAGAAGGTTTGCATAAACCTGTTAGTTGAGACAATAGATTTATTTAACTCTGTTCTCCACATATTAAAGCATTCACACAGCCCAATGGAAGTATAAAGGGGTCATTAGAGACTCATTCTCAGTGGAATTGAGCTTCATCTGTAAACTAATCTGCTGTAGAAATCTTTCAGGCTTTGTTCTGTAAAACTCATACTAGAAAAGAGTGAACAGTACTTAGGCAACTCAAAAGGAATTATAAGGATTAATTTTTCAAATCAAATAACTGAGCAGTGACTGCCTTTCTGGTAATACAAACACTTCATAAAAATCAGCAAGCTGCTTTTTCTTTTTTTGTCACCTCCATTTCATTTGTAATTGTTATGTTGTGTGACAGTCACAAAATAAAAAGGTTTTCTTAAAAAGCCTACTTTTCCTGCTGAGAACAGAGAACTAGAATCTTCCATCAGTATGCATTAAATATAAGCTTGTCAAAAAGTGCATATTGCAATTTTATTAGACATGAGTATGGATCATATAATCAGTTTTCCCCTTTTTTGTTTTGGTGCAACTAAGTGAAAATGGATTTGCTCAATGCATACAATTTGGAAGAATGACAAATGGTGACACACTATTTGAACTGATGATATTTTCAGATAGGATTTCTATATCCTTATTCCTTTCAAAGGATATAGTTAAATGAGATTCCTTTGCTACACTTTTAGAACCTAGGTTTTGGAACCTGTTCTACAATTCAAAGAAAACTTTCTGTTTTAAAACCCTTGTCTTGTGTGTTATTTACATTAAATGGGGTACATTTGGACCAATATTTCCTGTCTTATAACTGTACTCACAACTCTAACAAAGTACCAGGAATAAGAAAAATAATAAATAGAAAAAATCCTTCTATCATCTCTAGATTTCAGTTACCTATATATTGATCTTTAACTATTAATAATTTTTCTTTCACAAAATGGGCAGATGGGTTCAATATTCATTTTTTGGAGGAATTTAGTATTTAAAAAAAATACATGAAATTCCAGTTAGACAAGAAAACTGTTGGTAATATAAATATAAGGATGAAATACACATACAGAGACCTGCAGAACAAGTCTTCAGAAAAGCAGAACAAACACGTTGACCCAAAGATGGGGGAAATTTAAGTAATCATCACCTTTCTAAATTAGAAAATAAATTCCTAGTAATCTTATATCACCATCTGATTAATGGATCATTGCACTGCAGAAACATGAGAAAAGAAATACCAAAGGTGATCTATGGGAGTCCAAGAGTGTAAAGCGTTTTTCACATTTCTAAAAAGATATGAATAAATAGGACTTAAACAAAAATTGTATTATGTCACAGTGATGTTAAACTGGGATAATTTGCTCAGAACTGATACTTGTTAATGATACAGTTTTGAGCAAAAAGTGTCCTTCTCTATATGTGCTCCCTTCCTTGAAGACTTTAAAATCTAAGTCTGGGGTAAACCCTGAAAAAATACCAAAAGCAAGAGAGAATTATGTACAGGGACAGCAGAACAAAGTGACTGTTAGGAAAAGCATGTAACATAAAGACGTTAAACATAAAATTCATAGAGGTGAGTCAGCCTCAGCTGTGTACCTGGTAAAATCATGGAACAAATCTTCCTGGAAGATGTATCAAAACACATGGAAGATGAGCAGGTGATTAGACACAAACAAGGCTTCATTAGTCAGGTTGTCTGACTAATCTGGTGGCTTTCTACGGTGGAGTGAATGCATCAGTGGACAAGGCAAAGTCTTTTGTAAGGCCTTCGACATGGTCAAATATTGATACAGCCACAATATTCTTGGTGCTAAATTGATGGATTTGATGATGGACTGTCAGATCAATAAAGTAGCGACTGGATGGTCACATACAAAGAGTTGCAGTCAATGGCTCAGTGTCCAAGTGGAAACCATAATGAGAGGTGTCCCTCCAGGGTTCCCGATGGGACCAACACTATTTGTTATCTGCATTAATGAGATAGACCATGAACTGAGTGCACCCTAAGATCACAACAAGCTGAGTGGTGCATCTGGTTTGCTGGAGGGAGAGAGACTGCGACAGGCTTGAGAGGTGGGGGCCATGTGAACATCATGAAGTTCAACGGGTCCAAGTGCAAGTTCCTGTAGCTAGGTCGGAGAAGTCACCAGTATCAATACAGATTGGGGGATAGACAGATTGAGAGCAGACCTGTTGAGAAGGACTGGGGATACTGGTGGGTGAAAAGTTGGACATGAGCCAGCAGTGTGTGCTCACAGCCCAGACAGCCAGTTGTGTCCTGGGCTGCATAAAGTGAAAGAAAGCAGATATAGATTGTACGTGAGGTAGAAGCTCTTTGATATGAGAGTAGTGAGACACTGGAAGAGATCTCCCAGAGAAATTGTGGATGTCCCATCACTGGAAGATTTAAAAGTCAGGTTGGACAGGACCTTGAGCAACCTGATCTAGTGATGACATTCCTGCCCATGGTAGATATTTCAAGGTCCTTTTTCACCCGAACCATTTGATGATTCTATGATCTCCAAGGAAAGCTAATCCACACACTGGTTTTAGTATCCAATAAAAACTAAAATTATCGTGATGAAAAGCAGGAGTAAAATAACACCAACCGCGGGACTGTAACAAAGTGGCAGAACAGAAAAGATAGTAAGGAAGAAATTTAAGTTTGTTGTGGTTGATTTTACTTCACTTGAATGAAATGGCATTGGTATGCATAACAGCAGAGACAACATATGTGTGGCAATTGCTTAATGAAACGGGAGCCATACAAATGAAGGACATAGCTATACACCTCATTCCACCCATTAGTTCACCTCCACTAAAGTTCTCCATATCCAGCTTTCCGGAGCTTCTACAGCATCAAACAGCTGCTGCTTTAAAACAGCCAAGGGAAACTGCTACTCTCACTGCCTCTCTCTTTCTCTAAAAAAAGCATCCCCAAATAAACAAAACNAAAAAAAAAAAAAAAAAAAAAAAAAAAACCCACCCAGAAACATAAAATTCCACAAAACAAAACAAATCAATATAATTTTAAAAACACTCTCATCTTCCTGATCCTTCAGAGTAGGTCTGAGGCAAGCTCAGCCTCTAACTTCAAAAGTGGACTTACAGAAATAGGAGAAATAGGTGCTTTTTTCAGGATTTCTCCTAACAGTATCTAAAGGTATTTTTCTCTTATATGGAATTCATGACAATTCTGAAAGCAAAAAACCTTCTGGCACTTTGAAAAGTTTACCTAAACAACTAATCAGCTTTCTAACTAACTTTTATCTTGTAAACTTCACTATCTTTTGTCTAGATATTTGTAAATAATTCTGTTGCTTTACAACAAAAGACACAAATACTACCCTACTGCATGTTAGCTACCATAAAATGCTCAGAATTGCACAATCAATGGACCAGTACTTTTCTCTGCTCTTCTCTTTTCAATTACTCTATCAAAGCAAGATCCTTCTTTGCTCCTTCCTTTCTCACACAAAAATACATTACATTCTTTTTTATTATAACACAAAAAGGCCATCTCTAGAAGGAAAACTCTTTTAGGAAGTAGTTCTATGTTGTATTGTCTTAAAATACATTAAATAAATATTCATATATAATTATCTGTTATGTACATTGACAACACACACATATATACACATACATATATATATACACAAAATCTAGAACTCAAAAATTATATTTTGATACTGATTCTTTTTCTAAAACTTGACTGAACAGTATTTCTTTAAAAAATAAATAATCCATGAGCTAAGGTTCAAACGAACAAACTCAGATGAAAGGTAAAGATCAGAGAAATTCTCAATCACTGGAAATAAGTACTGTAAACTTATTCAGTAGGTATTCAGTACTGTGCCAAAAACTATGCTTTGAGATTTTCAACACTCATTAGGTTAATTTATTGCAACCAAGTTATGTTTCAAGATTTGTATTTTTAGCTCCCACACACGTGCATACACATGCACTGCTCTGAGGAGGAGCCTTACACAGTATTTAGATTGTTCATTAGTGCCAACAAAAATACAAAATTTGCTAGCAATTTCTAAGTTAAAGAGATATATATCATATAGCATATATATGTTATGTATATATTGCATGCTCTGTATTCTTTCCCCTTCTCATTTCCTGTATTTATTAAAGCAATTTTTATACTTGGATTCCTACTCACTGTATCGACTAACTTTCCATTTCTGTTGCCTGGACATGGTAGCAGTGACTGAATTAAATATGAAGCCATAAAAAAAACAAAACCAAAACATGGAATGACCTTGAATTGAAACCCACCTGCATTGCATGGATGCTCTAGCCCTGAAAATCTCTGTCTTTTCATTTCACTCTTTTATGTCACATCATAGGGAACAGATTTTGAGTATTGATTATCATACATTATAAGCTGCTTGTCTCACCATTAGCCTGTAATTTTGACTGCTACAGTTAGCACACAGTGAAGAAAATCAAACAGGGATTTTTGTACGAGTAGCAGAAACTACAAACACAAAGTGAACTATCACCCCCAAGGGCCAAATTAGTACCTACGAGAAAATAGAATCAATTTAAAGGTAAATATATAAATATGTATATGTAAAATAGGTTATATGCTGTGCTGTAGAGAGAGATGTGCTGGTAGAGTGATATGCACCATCAGTCTTTATCTCTATGCTTGTCTCCCTCCTGTTGAAAATAAACCCTTAACAGTGCATGTGTGTACAATAAACAGAAGCAGCCTAGAGGTTTTCCTAACTCTCTGGAGCTTTAAGGATAAACAGTCAGAAGTGCTTTACGCACTTAGGGGAGAACATACACTAAAACAGAACCGCTAAATTATCAGCCATAGAAAGAAAAGAAAAAAATATCTGTAAACAACAGTCTCTTAGATAGGAAATGTATTCTGGATGGAAATTTAAAAATAGTGTAGCGTGAAAGTTGTATTGGCAACATATAAAATGTAAGGTATGTATTTTGGTGCAGCAGAAAACATATCTTACATGTTTTATTATATTACCAGAGGAGTTACATATAACATCTGCCTTCCACAGCAAGCTAAAAGGAAAAGATCCTTTTATTGTGGTAGCTACACTTTCTTTATAAATATTGTGAATAGAATTAATTATGGGTATTGATTTTACCCTAAATATATTGCACTATGAAGTTAATTAATTAATGCTTTAGATAGCTAGCTCCTTTCAATGGCTAAAACAGATATCTTATTTTGACTCAATAATTATATGAAATTTGCATAATGATAACAAAGAAGAAGCTTAAGAATTATTATTTTTTTAAACAGTGACTCAGTGGAAAAATCAAGTCAATAAATGCAATGTTTTTTGCAATTAAATTGGTCCCTAATTATTTAAATTAAACACATATACAAAACAGAAAAACGAATGTAAGGTAAACATCAGCACGCAAACATTTGCAAGAAATATTTTATGTACTATACTTATAGGATGAAGAACACTATAGTCTGTATTGAAGTACTCCATACAATTTAATATTAAATGTCAAGATTCCCATTTATGGGAAATCAGACTATAAATATATATATACATATATATATACACATAACCACACATATAAATATATCCTTTTATATATACTTATGTAAATAAATGAATCTATGTATATTTAAAGTCTGATTACTCCAATACACAGGCCTGGATATATAAATAGGCATAGACTTAGATCTACATCTAGATCTATGCCATCCTATTCCTCAGAAAACGTGTAAAATATTTTATCAAATTTTATTTGGAGTTAAACAAGGCAGAGTTCAGATCATTGTAATTTATAAGATTTTAACTGATAGTCATTTAAGTGCATTCTTTCCTAAGAAATTCTTAGTCACAAAATATTTAAAAATGTAGCTTTTTGTTGCCATTTGTTCATTGATAAAGACTAAATAAGAATATGGCTAGATAAGTACACGAATATAACCATAAATATTTTAAAATACCAGTAGCTTTTGTTATTTTTGTCCTAGGAAAGCCTATCTTTCAGATATCCTTTTTTCTCTTTCAACAGGGGATGTCTAGTTTTTGCTATCGCATAAACACCTTCCTCTAACTGACTTTTTTAAATTCCTTTCTATAAGTGTGGAAGATAAAAATAAGCTTTAATTGTCAGGGATGCCTCATAGGTTGACTCCATTGACTGTAATGGCTATCAACTAACACGTCCCCATGAAAAATAAACCAGTTTCAAAATATATGCTGCTTTTTCAAAGCATGCATTTTCACAATACATTCACTCTTGAAATGCTCTATTCTTCATTGCATTACAGAGAATAGTAATGCACTTCTTTGATGACCCTTTTTCACACGACAAAGATCTGTCTATGAATGCATACATAGAGTTCACACTGACTTGGTTAGGAGGTCGAGCCCATTCACCCTTGATGATGTGAATTTGTGTTCATTATTGAAAAGATTTCCACTTAGAATTTACTTAGTAATGGGACAAAGTGTAAAATTCTCTGAAGCTTATATTTCTCACGTCTAACCAAAACCACAGTATCCTTTATTCTGAGGGTGGTGAGGCACTGAAACAGGTTGTCCCATTCCTGGAAGTGTCCGAGGTCAGGCTGGATGGAGCTTTCAGCAAACAGGTTTAGTGGAAGTTGTCTGTGCCCATGAGAAGGCGGATGGAACTAGATGATCTTTAGGATCCCTTCCAACACAAACCATTCTGCGCTTTTATTTAAAAAACCTCCACCAACACCAGTACTTGTTTTAGACTAATAAAATAATGTTATGCTTCGTATTTTTAATACCTTAAATAGATATGAAAGATCTGTGTTTTCTGTACATATGTGTAAGCAGATGGACAATAAATGCCATGTAATATCTAACAGAGAATGTAATTAACTCTGCTTTTCAGAACTTCAGTAATTCCTAAAATATGACCAGAAAACTTCACAGAATTCACATGAAATGGTGGATTTTTTAATTTTTTTTTTCTAACTTGAGACAGGCAATTACCTTTACTAAAGAACAGGAAAGGATATAAGTAGATATTTATTACAGGAGACAAATAATGTGTGCTTTGGCATGTCCTAAACACCGGGTCTATATGACATTTCTATTGAGAACAATCAGCTAAAGCACTGCCTCTGTGGTTGGATTTCTGTTTAATTACAATTGATTTTGACATAAATGAGCAGAGATAAACAAATACTTCTATACTTCTCTTGCTGTTATTAAACAGAGCTGTCTCCTATCTGAGTATTTGTATTGGCTTGTCTGTTTAAAGGCTCCTTTCAGTCAGGGAAAGCAATTATGTAGCTCAGATTAGCAAAATGACTGGCAGTAAAATGAGAGTGGACTGCCACATTTTTAAACCTCTTGGATCTCATGTTTGTCTCCTGATATTATAAAGACAAGTTTCTGAGGTCTATAATCCTGACACAGTTTCTCACAGGTGGTGTTGGGTTTTTGTTTAGTTGGTTTTGTTTGCTTCTTTTCTGGACACAGGATAAAGACAATATATATTTTATATTGTTATGACATAAAATGCTTCAAAAGCCATAAAAACATGATGACCTATGGATTTAATTCTAGTTCACGTTTGTCCCAGACAATAAATGTTGGAGGAATATTTCAGGATTACAGGGAGCACTATGGAAAATTTAAAACATTTCTTACAGAAGTATGATTTAATTAAATACTTGCAATTTAATGACAATCACATATTTTTATTTTAAAACAATATAAGAGAAAGAAAATGTTTGTGTTACCTGAAAATTTTCCATCCTCACAGCGGGCTGGTCCACAGATCCCAACAATGGGTCTTTGGCCTCTGCCTTGCTGTTCTGGAGGCAAATCAGACCTGTGAGTCACAGACAGGGATAGGCTCTGCTTCCAAAATTCACAACAATGTCAAAACTTCTGCAGCAGAAAAACACTTCTACCTGTGGCTCAGATACAGCTCACCGCCCTTGAAATTTTTCACTGTTTTTCTCAATGGTACAAACATACAATTTTATAGTTGGCAGTGAACTGAAAATGTCTAACTAGTGAAAAAGTATGTCTCGTTTCCTCCTAATAGATAAGAAAGAAGCAAATGGACACCCAGTCTTGATTTCCAGTGTTTCCTTATAAGTTGGCTGGCCCTGAATCTAATTTGCAGTGAAAAGACCATACAGCAATCATGAAAAAGTCATTTTGGTCTCTTTCCCATTCCACATAAGAGTCTTCCTAGCCCACGGCTGCAGGTAGCAAATGTACAAAGGCAAGCTGTGCCAGCCCTGCATTTAGCTGAGAAGCTACTGGGAAACTTTAGCAATATGACACATTGATAGTTTTAAACTGTAAATCTTTGTTGTAGAGCCCCAAGCTACTTCCTGAGAAAGAAGAAAAACTGAACTGCAGTAATTAACAGAAGAGAACAGCCTTGTGGATCTTTTAGAAAGCACATTTTTAATATAGCACATTTTCACTCTTGATCAAGGCAGTGCCAAAGATATTACAGTGGGATTGTTTCAGCTCTAGCATCTACAAAAGCAACGACTCTTAAATCTGAAACCTAACTGAATTTGTGTAATAATTTGCACAATTTGCATGATATTCACATTCTTTTTACTAACTTTACTGTGAGCTAGTCATAATTACAGTATCAATGATTTCCGTATCTAATTCGAAGTAAATGCTGTATATTGTAGTGTGGCAATGCTTATAATCTAGTCATTAACCAGGACCATTGTGAGCCTGCCTATACAAATATTAACATATTGTATAGTAGAGACAAGAGGTAACAAGTGATTATGGCAAACAAAAGCAATGAATGGGAAGGAAAGACAACATTAATGAAAATATAATCATGCTGTTGACATTTCCTAAAAATACCATTATAAAAGCTCCATGATTTAAAGGAGCTATCTCCATCTGTCAGACCATCAAGCCACCAGCGATGAGCTATATATTACCCCACTGAACCTTCCTTACCGGTTGCCAATTATCTCAGTGCACAAATCTCTAATTAGAAGGTACCAAGCTTTTCGCTCTGCAAGCTTGCCTCAAATTTGGAAATGACAGTTTGTTTACAGATATTGACTGAGAAGGGTGCCACTGAGGAGAGAGACACGACAGGTTTCTGAAGAAATCTCTAAGTCCTTTTGATGGCTCTGTTTACACCCTGACCGTAGGTAGACTCTGTTGAATGGAAGTCTGTCAGCCTCTGTGTAGGAGCCTGGTTTTGTCCAAAACAAAATCAATGAACTAATGTGCTTCAAATGCTACCTGTTTTCCTTTGCAAAGTCTCATAAAAATAACTACAAAGGGTGCATGGATGCTGAACCATTCAAAATCTGGCCACTTTGCTGAAAGAAAGTATTTTCCTTCACATTCCTGCCAGTATGCCTTGGATTTACTTCAAAATCTCCTTTAGCAGCCATAATGAGACCATGTTGGTTTTATACTGATAGATGGAAAATCCTACTAGGTATCATCCTCTGCTTCAAAATGTTGATACCGTAAGTGGGTCATACACTTTGGACTTCATGGAAGGTTTACAATGCACCTGACAGAATAGGAAGAACACTTCATGGTGTTGCTCTCAGAAAAAAAAAATATTAGGTTGTCTAGACATCTTAAGTAGTTCTCACTTGGATATAGAGATGCAGAAATATCTTCTTATAAAAGAAGGAAATTTTTAAGAGTTTCTTATAGAGCCTTCCCCATTCTAGGTAACATATTTATTATCATATGATTAGATGGTCCTTTAGATTATTATTTAGAAGATTGCTGGTGTGTTGTTACCACCTTCAAAAGAGATTTGCAGAATAGGATTACCCTTGTGTCACTTTATGAAGTAACACATTCTCCTAGCAATTTAAGTTTCATAATGCTATCCTACTTAACTTTCTGCCTGGATAGTGCTCCAATTAGATCAATCAAAAAGGATAATTAATGATGTCTTTTTCAAATCTGGATCTCTAAATATAACCAGTTTGGCAAAGAGAATTATACACGTAAACAGATTCTGCATTTTCAGATTCTCCATGAACAGTGGATTAATTTCTGAAAGACACTTACTGAAGATACCCTCAGAATATTCATATGTTCCTTTTCCCAGAATCTTCATCAAGAACTCTAAGTTACAGATTGCCTTCTTATATTTCAAGGATTGAGGAGATTATAGATATTAACACCACTAATACAGAAAAACCTCTCCTACTAGTTACTATTATGTGCAGCAGTTCAGCTGCTCAACTGAGACTCACCTTTTTACTTTTCATTTGTTATAGCTTTAATTTCTGAACTGATTTCATAATACTTTGATGTGAAAAAAGATAGGTTTAAGAAAAATTGTCAATTTGAGAAACTATTTCCAAAGCTGTTGTCATTATGCATTCTTTGTTTTCTCACTAATGTCTTCCCTTTTTAAGCCTGGTAGCTATTGGAATCTATTTTTTCTGGTGTCTAGCAACTTCTAATCTGAGCCATGTTCTTATAAAAAGTGTATTTTAGTCTTGGAGATAGACTTAAAAGCTAATTACAAATATCACTGCCAAGTAAGATGCAGTCAGGGTAATTTCTGTTAGCTGTGCCCTCAGCTTACTTATCTGAACACCCTACAAAAGAAATCAGCAGTGAGGCACTAGATAAGTTAAACACTGCTCTGGTAAAGCAAGTAAAAAGATGCAGCTGCTAAATTTAAAGCTACAGAAGGATTCAGAATAAACCAGTTAACATCAATTTATTGACATCCTTTAAGAAAACCTTTACTCTGCAGAGATGATGAAGATACTACACCCCAAGAAATGGGAAAAACATGCTATAAAATGCAGTAAAACCTATTCTAGACATGGAATATTTTCAACTTTCTCTGTGCATTTAAAGTAATCTTTTAATTTATTAGAACTTATCACTATAGTATTTACTTGATTTATGGTTTCATATGTGCTTTACAACATCACTTCATTTCAATGGGTCCACCTCCTCCCAGGCTTTTTTTGTATTGGAAAAGTAAGGCAAGAGACCTGTGCAGTTATTATTAGCTTGAATTCTGAGTATCACAGATAATGGAAAGCAGAGAAATCTGAGCCCCCATATCTACTGCATGGTTCTTCAAAAACAGCCTCTGGGTTTCCTAACAAAAATGTAGTTTTGCTTTGTTTTTCTTTAAGAAGAAGAATTGCTTTAATTCCCAAGGAGACAAAAATAAAGCACCATCTAAAAGTAAGACTCAGCCTGACCTTGAACAAATTCTGTAAGGAATTAAGGTAAGAAAAATTTGTCTTATGGGAAAAAGGATCAAAATTGTTTTTGTTGGTTTGTGTCCACCTGTTACACAGGTTCCTGTGCTCAGGTGTGGTATGTATTCCACTTCTTGGGTACCTAAGAAACAGCCTAGCAGAGCTCTAAACTTATTTGTAAGCTCTCAAGTGACTCTCTGCAGTTCCAGCTGAAGATGGATACAAGGCAGCTAATTTGCTACCACCAAGGGAAAATGTTATAACATAAAAACATTCCCTCCCTTAGCTTCAAAACTGTTGAGTGCCTAGGGAGCCTGACTATTTGTAGAGCTGATACTACGCATATGCTTCCTCTGTAACTGTTACATGCATACATCTGGCATCTGTCTCTGTGTTAAACAGACTTAATTGTCCCCAGTATTACTATGTAGAAACGCTCTAACCTAGCTGAGTAATGTGAAAGAAATAAATGAAAGGATTGATACGATTTTTTTGTGGTATTGTTTTTGCATTATTGTCAAGATATGCAATGAACAGTTTACTATGGCTACAATAAAAAAATTTTAGCTGCGCCTTCTGTGTAACTTTAGGTAGAGATTATGTTCTTCTTTTAGCATGACATTTGCACTTTGTAGAGTCTTTTAATCAAATGGTGTTCTTTTAGCTGGAACTCTTTTTTCTATTTATTCTTATTTTATTTTTTTCCTTTGTTGGTTGTTTATGACCCCTCTTTTATCCACATCAGACTTCAGAGCTTTTAATCATTTGCTAGACATAGCTGGACTGATTCTGAAGATATGTAATTTTTTAAATTTTTTTTTAATGTGTTATTAGAGGGACTCTACATGTTAGTACATTATTCAGGTCACTGTTGCCAGCAGAGTCAAGACTCAGGCAAAGTACTGGATTTCAGATTTCAGTATAGTTTTAAAAGATCAAAGAGCATGGAAAATCTTGTTCTTTGGTTAGACAGACCATGCAGAACAGTAATACTCTGAAAGATGGAGGTAACTGCATAGAACTAATACCAAATTGAAGGCCTTTTGAAGTTACTTTAACCTTTGTGTCAATGTTCATCTCAAAATTCCCCAGCAAAATAAAAAAAAAAAACTTTTAATTGAGAAAACACACAGAAATTAGGTTCTTCCTGTAAAATAAGAGGGAGGAAAAAAAAAGAAAAAAAAAAGCTGCTGGTTTGACATCTGAAATTAGTCATGATAGCAAAGATGAAATATCTTCTAGATGCTTCTTCTACTAAGATTTATTCCTTTGAGCAAGACTATAAAGCATAGGCTTTCCTAATGCAACTGTACCTACCCAAGTCTATTTAGGACTCAGAGTAAAGTTATTCCTACAGCTGAGATCTTCTGAAGAGCCTGTCTTCCTCCTACCATGTGCTTTAAACCCTGGGGAGTAGGAAGACAGGCCATAGATTTTTCACCCTTCCTGTTAAAGTTTTATTATCATTCATCAGGGAAGCAAATAGAGAGAGCTTCCATTTAAACTCCTGTTGAAGGGAGAGTTCTTGTCAGTCAAGGGACTGAATAAAAGCCCACAAGATGTAGATTTAGACATTGAATATTAGTTTCACCAGTGACATAGCACCAGCTATAAAAAAGAATAATTTAATTCAAGAAACAGAGAAAGTCACATAATCCAATTTTTGACAATTCAAATTAGGCTAGAATTCTTACATCATGTCTGGAGACAATGGAGAGGGATGGTTTCAGAGAGCCATTTAGAATGCCACTGAAAGACTCCAGATCTAGAACACTTCATAGGTAGGTCTAGCTATCTTCACATGCATGAAGTTCATGTCCTGAAGTTGTCTACATCTGTGTTAGGGATATATATCAATTGGTCTGCCTTTTCTCATAAGCAGAGTTAAGCTTTTCAGCACTCAGAAAATGGTCTGCTTTGAGTCTAAGAGCCCAATATTTCCTAAACTAATGTAGGTGGGATTGACGCATGTAACTCAACAATGACTCCCCTTTTCCACAATGTTCATTAGCACATTGTCTTACCATTGGTAAGAAAAAAATCTCTTTGCAAACTAATAGCTAAGTGATACCAGGCACACATAACTTCTGGGAAATCCACAGATTTTTTGTCAGATCAAATTTGATGGTACTTTTCCACTGAGCTGTTTTCAGGAAAAAGCAAACTAATTTCCTTCTTCCCTTATACTGTGCTATCAGGCTTATGACAAGCTACTACTAGTTTTTTAAAGAATTAAGACTTGTGACAAATTGCTGCACTCTAAATGCCTAAAGGAACACTTTGGGATGTGATGTTCTTCATTGAGGAAAATTGTAGGTGATCCAGACCCCTCATGCAGCTGCAGCCCTGACTCCAAGTTCATATCAGAAGCATAGCAGGGAGTGACTTTGCTGATGTATAGATTCTTCCACAATTACAAAAACAAGATACCTGACATGGTATAAAATTATATTTTATTTTATTTTTATTCCAGAAATTTTGCAAGAGAAATTATCAACTCTACTTTGTGTCCAGAGCAAGCCAGCACGTTGCCGACTTGACCAGAACATCATCCTGCCTCCTGAAGGAATCTGGGAGCAGAGCCAAATCTTCTGTCCAGCCATACCTTGCTGTTTGCAGCCCAGGCTCTGCTGGCTCACAGGTCTAGCTGAAACCTGAACACAGCAGAGCACTGGACACCTTGCAAATCTATTGAGATAGAGCAGCATATTTGGAATTCCCACCAGTCACTGATTTCATTCTCAGAAATCTGATCCCAAAAATTTTTATTTTAAAGGCTGAGTAGGACTGAGATCTTTCATTCATTAAATCTGTTCCTTTCAAAATCAGCCCAAGTATTCCTTCTTTAAATAAACTCTCAGTTAAAATTTGGCATGTGCTTTTTGATTCAACAACGCTAAATTGGTAATTCTCAGAGCGTCAGACTATGAGGATAAACAACTGTCAACAATATTTTTCATAAAATACCAGTCACAGTCCTCTGAAAAGCTGATACACTTTTTTAGCAGTTAATTTTTCTTTAAACATAATCAAGTGGAAAACCAATGATGGTAATCCTGTAAGTGGATCTGCATTATCAAATGATCTCACGAAATTTTACCACAGATCATAGATTTGATCATCCATTATAGATTTAGAGACTGCAGCCTGTTGGTCTTCTTGATATACACAAATAAATTCAATTCCAGCTTGATGTTACAAACTGTCTTTAACAAGTTCATTTGCTGTTCATTGCACCTGCACTTCAAGAGGTTTTTCAAGGCTTTTACTGGACAGAGAAGAAAGGCTAATATTCACAAGATACATTGGGATAGAATATGCCAGTGTATATATTTTCAGGTTTAGACCATGTGTTTTTATGGTATTGAGGGCTATTAAAAATAATTATATTTTAAAAAAGAAAAAAGGTAAAACTAGTATGGGAAAATAAAGGGCAATTCTTTGTTAGGCTAAACACTCTGAATATGAAGGGCTTATGTAAGTCTGATTTTCAAGACCAAAAAAAAGAGAAAAAATAATATGTTAAATTTAAATGTTTATGTAAACCATCTTCCCTAAAGTTTCCTATGACTAATTCATTAGAAATTAATTTGTTTGAAATCTTTCATTGAAAAAATCATATCTAAAATAATATATTTACTTTGCTTACTGTGAAAATCTGTTTTCTAAAACAATCAGCAAATATTGTTCTGGAATGTAATTGCCTATTAAATTTCAAAGAGGAAATCAAAGAGGGGTAAAAATACAGGATAAAACATTTCACACAGAGAGGGATATATATATTTCAGTCAGTTTTTATTTTCTGACTTTGGAGAGGAAAATAAAGCATTTTCCATAAGCTTTCAGTGTCCCAGATAGCCTGCTCTAGCTATGATGACGACTTGCAACTTTGATGACATGTATGAATACATCTAAAATTCAAGTCTTCCTTCTAGCAAAACTGTAATCCAGTACAGAAGGTCAATGACAACTTGCCTTTTAAAGCCAACAGTTTGTGAGTAGTAAAGCAGCATTTTCTTGTTAGGAATTTTCTCTCTGCTTTGCTATCTGATTTCTGCAGAGACATACATCTATTTTCCACACTAAATCCTGTTCATCTTTTGCATGTAACATATTCTTTATTATTTACTAAAAGTAGACAACCAGAACTGGCTTTATTGTCCAACAATCTCCAAAGACTCAGCCAAATCTAGCTAATCCCCTTCTACTTATTATTCAGCAATCAGTGTCTGCCAATAGGATTCGGAAATCCCAAAAGACAATGTTTAAAGGGAAGGGTTAAATTCAGCTTGTGCAATGCCATTCTCTGTTCCTGGGATAATTCATCATATCCAAGGAATCTGTTCCAAGAAGGGACCTAAGGCTGCCGATTAAAATAAATTAAACTAGATGGACAGCCATCTGAGTGAATGAGATCTCTGCCATGATCTGAAGCAACTTTATTAATGGTGAGAAGCTATGTTGGTAGAGACAGTTCTTTTAATCTTCTCCAAAGGACCTCATATTCCTTGCAGAAAGTTATGTTTGGGAGGTCTAGAGCTAAGCTCCCTGAGAAGCAAGCATATTAAGAGAAACCTGCTGGGGTACTTGATTTAACATTAAAGTGAATTTATCAGCTACTCTCAACTTTTTGAGAGGCTAATTGAATTATCAAAGGCTGCAATGGGGAATGTAAAGCCTTCTGAGAACAGATTTGTAATATAGATAAAATCCTTAACTCATGCCATGTGATTATCTTAAAATGTAGAAACAGCCTGGGTGCTAAAACACACCTGAATTTAAGATTCCTTCTGCCTGTCTAAAGCCTCTCTCTACCCACCAAAATTATGGGAAAAGTCAAGTATTTGGGAAAAAACACAAAATTATTTTCAAAAACATTTATTCTGTGGCCCCTTTCAATGTCTTCAGGTATGCTAGGTGGTCAGGATAAATTCCATCAAATTTTATACCCTGGGAACTAGGGTATGATCTGTTGAATTTGTTGCTCAACCATTTACAGCATAAATTTTAATCTTTCAGTTTCTAAAGGCTTTCAGAAAGAATATACAGACTCCGTCATTTTCAGTGAGACCACACATGACTAAAATCAAAGATGAATGCATCATCTGCATGAACTAGGGCATATAATAGTGATGGAAAAGTTGCTATTAACCTAGACAATAACTTCACCTGTGAAAGTCCAACCTTGCAAGATATTTAACTGAATTTTGAATTAACAAGAATTTTGCAAGATAATGAACTGAAAATTTATTTTTACTTTTTAATTATGTCACTTCCATATATCTATTGGTGCTGAATTGTGGAACAGGTCCTGGCAAAATAGACTAGTGGACTGGGAGTGTGTGAGTCTGAAATAGTTAAAGACCAAAGGCAATCTATTGTATCTCACTGACATTTGGCAAGAGATCACTTTCATATAAATAAACAGTAATGCTCACAAGGATGTTGTTGGATTTATAGCATAAAGACAAAGCTTTTTCTACAATATTGTCATATTGTCATATGCTTGTTGAAGAATGTACGACAAGTACTTAATTACCCCACTGACAATTATAAAAATACTTATAAAAGTAGAAAAAAAGCCATGTTAAAATTGAAAGTATGAGTAAAGCTTTCAAGATTATCATGGCAGAACAAAAGATATATGACTAATTTTGTACCTGTTAACCTCCTATGCTGCGATCAAGTGCAGTTACAACAACCTGGAAGAAATCACTCCATGAAGAGGTGAAAAGAGGTGATTGTAAGGAGTGTGAATACCATCCTAAATCCATAATAAATTCATTTCAGAGTGCAAAGACATCTGTCAAAATGCTTTCTCTTACCCAGAAGCTTTAGAGATATTTGAGAAAAGGCAGGTAAAGAATCACAAAAAAAGTGAATAATGTATTAAGACACTGTAAGGCATCAGAAAGAACATATACTGTAATCTTATTCTGTGATAAAAGTATGTCCTTTCTCATGGATACAGCTGGTGACAATTGTGAGTAATTAGTAATTATACCAAGAACCAACAGCCTATCTCTTATGCACAAAGCAAAATATCCGTAGCAGTCTCAACACATGCTGTGTTCTTTGCATTGTCCTTTTTATGGGGACCTTTATTTATTTATTATTTATTTCCCTTTGTATTTATCTCCCTTTTGTGGAGACACTTTCATTTATCTCCCTTTTATGGAGACCTCCTAGAAGAGTGTAGAATCCACCATTCAGTAAAGTGGACCTGGGACCAGATCAGGAGAAGCAGAGGTACTATTAATATATCTAATTTATTCCTCTAAACAGAAATGTTCTGTTTTTATGAGAAGGGAAAGAGAGAGACAACAGTCCCCCGCATTCAATTCTTTCAATATATGCAAATCAAATGTCTTTCCAGCCTTGCAAGAACCTCAGAAGTCCTTGTCCCTGATTGCTTGTCCCTGATTTTTGGAGACCCATTTCACTGACAATTACAGATTTAACAGAATATTCTGAGTTGGAAGGGACCCACAAGAATCTCCAAATCCAACTCTTAAGTGAACGGCCTGTACAGCAGTTGAACCCAAAACCTTTGCATTATTAACACCATGCTCTGACCAACTGAGGAAATCTTAGTGGCCCACATCTTAAACACAGCAGGGGGCTTAAAGTAGCTGGGTCTTTGAGGTCTCTTCCAGCACAAGCTATTATACGATTCCCTGATTCTATGATCTTTGTCCCACTAATATTCCTATTCATGACAGTTCTATCCTCCTTGAGCTGCTCCGAGGGACTGTTAGTGCCCCTGTGCTTGGTTCTGTTCACTAGACTGGTTTCTGTTGCACTGCATACAAAGATAACATAGTCACAAATAACACATTGTGCCATGAACAGTGGAACTAATTAAAGCTTCTTTTCTGAAAACTTTTGTATTGACTAACATGTCTTGGAAGGCACAGTCTGCTTGAAGCTTTCTAAGTAAGTGAGGCATTGTTAATGACTCTCTTCAGTCAAGAGTCTTCAGCATCTAATAATCTGTGACATCAGTTTTCCACTGCTATTGAACACTTATATAGTCCATTACAGCTGTCTATATCCACAAAAATTTGTGGAAACTTACTTTTGAGACCGGCATCCTTGGATAGATGCTGGTTCAGAAGTTATAGGTAATCAGGGAAATGTGCAGACACAAAATGTAATTTCATGGATTTATTACTAAAAAAACCCTGAAAGTATATCTAAAAAAATCTAGTTATTCTTTCCATAACTGTTGTTGAAAGACTTATTTCTCTACATAGGATTTCTTTTTTTCCTTGAATATCTGGAACAGACTTAGGAAATCATTAATGGTGCCATAACTACTTATTGGCCAAGGTTTTCAAATATGCCTTTCTAAGAAAACCAATGTAAAATATGTTTAAATGACTGCTCATAGAGAAGCAGATTATCTTGATTATCCTGGAGAAACTCACTTATTATCAGATTATCCTGAAACAATTCACTAAAATGTCCAGGTTGACTCTGACACTGAACTAACTCAGACACTTCCACTTGATGTGCAGCACTGCTCTGTGTTGTTTACATTCACACCTTATCAAGGAATGTCAGAGAGATATAGCACCAGACTCTGATTCTTGCATGCATCCAAGGAAGGTGTCCATGTGTGAGATAGGTGATCAACTTCCAACTCCAGCATATGGAGTCCTACTTACAAGAATCGACATCATGTGCATGCTAATGTACATATTTACAGTTGATCTAAATCCTTAATTAGGTGTATGAATATGGATCAAATTGGCACTCCAAATATCTAAATATAGGTGTGGGTTACCATCTTTTGGCAGAAATACTTGAAAATACTTGGTTCCCTACCCTAAATACAGTCTTCTGTAACAAGATACTTCGCAAAGAATTTTGTGAGTGATTATGAATGGAGCTGCAGAAGTGGCATCCAATTGGTTTCTTTTTGTTTCTGTGCTAGGGAAAGTCCTATTTTGATTAATCACTCTTGCTACAAAAATGTGCTATTTTTTTCACAGCAGTTTTCAAGAAAGCTGTCTTGAATTTTCTTGGAAGACACGCTCCAGCTTGTTGTACCCAGCTGTGTTACATCACGTAACAACACACTCACACATGATTAATGAAAAGCATATCATCCTACACAAGTCAAGAAAGAACTAATTCAATTCACTTATAAATTTCTATCCCTTCCATAAGAAAAAAAAAATCTCCTAGTGCTACTTTAAAAAATCCAGCAGATTAGCTTCTGTACTCAACACTTGGAGCAAAGGACAAGAAAGAAGTTTCAAGAGATAATAGGACAAAAACTAACCACAAGAGGCCAACATATTTCTATCAGAGCAAAACTTAAATATTAGGGGGAAGAAAAAAAACAAAAGACCTGAAGAAATGCTAGTGCTAAGAAGCAATTCCCTCCTCCAGCATGAACTACACTATAGACCTCCAGCCAACAATAAATGTCACTTATTGGATACAACTTTAATTAAATAGTATCCAAGATCAGTTCACACAAGGAAGGCAAATTTATTAAAATAAATTTTCAGCCCAACAATCTTTAAACCTAGCAAGCTTAAGCATGTAATTTTCTAAATGAGTAGAAAAAAAAAAATTTCAAATGGAGAATTTGTCAATGGGTTAATATAAAAAATTCAAAGCACAAGCAAAAATTTACAAATATGTACATAATATGTGATGGTAAACATGCACTAAAGGGAATGAGGGGTATATAGCTCCTTTTTCTAAGGGCAACGCCCTAGTAAAACTAAAATAAAATCAGAAAGGGATCTGTGATCATAAAAAATCTTATAGACTGCCTCATAAAATATTTTAAACTAAACTTTTAAGTTATTTAAATGGTGCTGGTTAAGTTCAGCTGTGTTAGGTATGGCTTTGTTTGATTGTTTCGGATATTTTTACCCAACTGATATTAAACAAAAGTAGAAAATGAAATGCTATTTGTCTAATAAGCTCTACACAAGAGCACATTTCAGCACATTTTAACTTGAAGACTGTTTTACCAACATTGGTTCTGTCATAAATATATAGAAAAATTACACAGCTGTAATTGCATCCATAATCTCAAGTAAAGAATTAATTCTTCTCAGTGAAAAAGAAAAATGTGGTGAATTTTAAAAGATGTCCAGAAGTGGACTCTGGGTAAGGTTTAACAGAAGTTGTTCCACACATCCAGAGTTTTAGTCAGAAGGAGGTGAGCTGAAATGAACACAGCGGGACTTTTTATCCTATGCACGTCTAGAGGATCTCCTTTCAGGAATAAATTTGGATATCTGGTGGTGATGAACAGGAGAAATACCTTCTGAAAAATTCATTTGCTTTAATGAAATATAAGCTATTGCCAAATATGTAAAATAAATATGTTATTAATAACAACTTTTATATATTTATATTTTATTCTTCAGTCTTTTGTTTCTCATCTTGATCTTCTGTTTTTTTCTGCCATGCTTTTCTTATTCTGTTCCTTCTGCAAAATGTGTAATGTTCTATCAATGCTATTTAAAGAAGTGGCATATGGTTTTCTGAAGTCACCACAATTTTATTTTTTCATTGAAAAAAAAAAATCCAGAACTAGAAAATAAACCATAGAATTAATCTCCAAATATGAACAAAAACCTAAATGGTTGTCACCTTTGGGCATTTTTAGTTTAAATATTTTAATGAATTCTGGGGGTTTCCCTCATGAAGTACAGATTTAATAAACTCATAATTGTATACTGACTGCAGCTACATGACACCAAATGAGAGTCAGTCACATGCACTCACATAAGCAAAAAGCAGTAATACTGTGTCAAGCTTTATGGTTTTGGTCAAGGTATAGAATTTCTCCCAGCACAAACAGGCAGGCTGTAAATGAAAAACTTTCTCATTCTCAGCTGAAATTTGTGTCTTTCAATAAAGTAGGTAATAACAAGACAAAATATTTCATGCTTTAGCAAAAACTGCCTTTTCAATAAATTTAGACTAGGTAGTAATGAGCTATATTGTTCAGGGTTTAATCTGTTCTTAAAAAAAGTGGGAAGTCATTCTTCTGCCCTGCTCTCAGGTATTAAGTCCGTACATCTTTTATGTTGACAGTTCAGCTTCAGGCTATAAAATAGAAGAACCTGTTCTACATCTACTATTTAAAACAAGAGCAGAAAAACTAAACCTCCATCAATCTGCTGTCTTTGTTTTATGGCTTATCTGTGGCAAAAAATGAATCATGAGAAAGATTTGTTCTGATTCTACAGACAGATCCATCAACCTACCAGTACCCGTGAACCATGCATTCCTGCAGAGATTGGCGCTAATGATGTAGCTGGGATTTTAAACATAACGTCAAATACTGCTATTCACTTGCAATCTTTAATAAGAATGTATTTAGAGAAGGAGCATGCACACAGCACACCCAAAGTAATACGAGTTCACATGTTTTGGTTTTTTTTTACACATCTTTACTTCTTTCAAATAGCATGCTTTCTTTTAGACCTGTATCAGGATCAAAACAAAGACAGTGATATCATTTTGAACAAGTTTTTTATGTCCAAATGTCTTAAATGCAGAATTAATACAAACATGCAGTTTCTTCACCAAATTATTTGTAAGATCTTCAATAAATAACTGTCTATCAAGCTCTGATATGTGATTTTTTAAGCTGCAGCTTTTCAAAAAACAAACCCTACACAACTTTATGATCTCACATGTAAATTCTGGATCACAAGAGAAGACGGCTAACAGATGAAGTATTTGCTCACCTGAAAGAAGCAGATCAACAGACTGAAGTCTACTTGTGATGGTATGTAGGGTGAGGATAGCAAAGGAAAGCAAAGTCGGGAATGCTTGAAAAATAAAATATTTTCAGTTAACAAGAAGAAAAGTAAACTTTGGAGAAAGGATTCATTTCACATCTGAATCCCTCTTCCAAAATGATCTTTGATTTTATATTAATCCTGTGAATAGCAATGTCTGTAAAAGTGTGGTAGCAGTTGCAATAAAGCACACTATTCTCTTAGTTAAGGGCCACTGCAGAGTCTATTTAGGAATAACTCTCACTCAGGTAAATAATCAGGGTAAAACGGAGTGTACAGTGTACCAGTGATGCAAATGATTTAGTGTAGTGCCAACATGTAGTTTCGGCTCCTTTTTTAGATAACTCTATCCAGAAATTTCTTAATGCATTCAGACCAGTGCCAGAAAATATCAACTAAGTGGGGAAAAAAAAATTGAGGCAGTCTTAAAATATTATAGTTCTGTTGGATTTAAATTATGACACAAGTGTGAGACACATAGAAAACATACAAGTATAGCTTGATGGCATTTATTCTGTAAAGATTATGAAAAGTGTATCTTGTATGGATTATTTGGATATTTGCAAAGGATGAAAAAAGCAGCTAATTACATAAGCTATCAACAACTTCCCATGAAAAGAGCTTATAGGGTTTCTGACCTGATATGATATTCATTTAATCTAATTTATGAAACTGCTTGAGGAAACATTCAGCTGCTTTCTTGAAAGACTGACTTGGGGATTATTGGAGCTGTGTAATTGTTCAACTGATCAGACTTAAAAAGAAACATTTTGTTTTACATTAATCTTGCAGAAATGGGCAATGAATTTGAGAAATAGATTGCTGTCTAAAAGTCTTGCCAAAAAATGTCTAGCTGTGAGCAAACACAACTATTTTTTTCTAACAGTCTCATTTTCTTATTTTCAATCTTTATCCAACATCTGTTTTCTCCCTTCCTCTGTAACAGAATTATGCAGAAATCCAGCATAAAACAGGTTGAGCAGTTAATAACAGGCAGCTTAAACATTTTTTTCCCATTGATGCACTGCAGATGTTTCCTTCTTTTTCTTTTTTTCCTTTGGTTTCTCATCTAATTTGTATACATTTCTATCATGATCTTGAATATGGTCTCATAACATATGGAAGCACCTGAAAGTAAGTCTGGAAAATGCACATGTTTATAAGGCTTTTATTGGTTACGTAGCACATTTAGCAGGAAAGCAGAGTTTGTTCAGATAACGTTGAAGGAATTTGACTGAGATCAGTAGTCTGCGACAATAAGAAATACTTCCAGACCTTTTAAAGATAGTCTGTGTAAAGGTTTGTAGTCTTTCAGCACATCTGTATATCTATATATCCTTTTTCCAAAATAAATTCACTTTTCTTTTTATTTGACATATCTCAAAAGTAGTCATGGCTCCATGATAAGTATTCCTAATTTTACAAATACTTCATTTCAGTAATTAGAATTGGACATCTAGCCTAAAAGAGATGGCAAAATATTATACTGCCAGATATTCAAAATGTCCACTAAAAAATAAGGGTTCCTCTATGCAGAGGAACAGGTACTAGATGCTGTTTTCCCCTTAATTTCCAAAGGATATTCTAATTATGATAAATAAAGGATTCTAATTCATCTGGAATAAAAAAAATGTTTGAACAAATTGAGGCTAACTTTGGAAAAAATACTAAAATTCTAGGAAATCTTCAGTTCACACAAACAAAAAAAAAGAAGCTACAAGTTACAAAAAACAATGCTATGCAGAAAAAGAATGGATTTCATTTTATATGGTACATGTAAACAAAACACAGTGAGTGTAAATGAATGTATAACCTACTGTAATTAGAGGGTTCTATCTTCGGGTTCACATAAATACTGTAATTGGAATTATTTCTTCAATGGTGAATGAGTTTATTTGAGATGAATCCTAGCAAGCCTGGTAAAGGTAAAACTTTTCCCTCTGGGTTTAATAATGTGTAACTGCTCCTGTTTGAAAACTGAGGACTGGACAACTTGGGGTTTTTATTCAAACTGTCACGGATTTAGCTCTATATTCTTGGTACGGAAGAAAACTATTGAATACATTCCATATATTCTGGATGCTTGTGCAAAAATGTTGATTTTAACATTTTTCAGCCTAACTGCTGCATGAATTTTTTATTTTTATTTGCGCTCCATATTTAATGTATTATATACAATATGGATGAGATACTACCCTTTGTTACTGAGACACCACATAATCTGAGGGCTGCTGCCGAAGGAAAAATATTGTTTGCTTTCATTTTTCTCACAAGACATGATGAATGGTAAAAAATTAGCACAGAAGACACATGTAAATTCCTGGTTAATCTATGAAACATTCTTTAAGAGGGTCACAAACCTACAGCTTCTAAACTGTTGTTTTAAAGTAAAAGAAAAATTCTGCCGTTGAATAATGGCATACCTAGTAAAGTAAGTTTGACAAAGATGAATAAAAGGATGTTTTGTAGCTAAACACAAATTTTAAGGAAATCTGAAACATTAGTATTTTTTTGAGGGGCAAAATTACATTTAGGAAATTTACAGATTATAAAATTATTTAATTTTCCTTTGTTTCTCTGAAAGATAGCTAGTTTGTCTGGCAAGGCAGAAAGTTAAAAATCATTTTCAACTTAAGAAGTAACCCCAAAGAACAAAAAAAACAAACCCAGAAAAAAAAATGCCCATCCAAAACCAAACTCCAGTTTCAAATGCCCCTTTTTCAAAAGGTAAGAAAAAGCATTTGATATATATTTTTTACAGCTATTTAATGCTAGAAGCTGCTTTAATAATGGAAGATTACAAGGACAGCTTTTGTAATGTGCCCAGTCAAGTTAGCCATAAATATGTGCATACAAAACAGAAAAATTCTTTTGTAATGCAAAATATTACTTTGTGAAAAAATATTATTTTCATGAAGGAGTTCTTCAGTATACTTGAAAGGCCTATCTTGATAGTTGCACTTTTAAATTATCGAAGTTGCAGAAAACTCTTGTTGTTCCACGTCGTCCTCACCTGCCCCCAGCAAAGGAATCAAAGCAGAAGAGGAAGACTGGAAGCAGAAGTATGTTGGAAGAAACTGAAAGACATCCTGCCTCTTGTATATCATAAAATTACCCTGGAAATCTGCTTAGAACTACCTGCCATGGACTGTGCTGTAACTTACAGTGCCCTCATGCATGCCTAAAAAATTTGGATTCTTGGAATTAATCCGTCCAGACTGCAATTTAATGAAATTTATTAGATTAATTGAGGGGTGGGAAGGGAAGAAAAGTGACAAAGAGAGAAAAAAAAAAGGTAGCAGCACCTTCAATACAAACACAAAGGGCTCTTTTATATGGGATTGACAAGACTCTGCTATGGTTTATGGTAGAGATTTTCTGCACACCACCATCCTACCTGCAGGGAGCCTACAAGAAAGATGGAGAGAGACTATTTACGAGAGCATGTAATGACAGGACAAGGAGGAATTTCTTCAAACTGAAAGACAGTAGCTGTAGATTAGATATTAGGAAGAAAATCTTCACTGTGAAGGTAGTGAGGCACTGGCACAGGCTACCCAGAGAAGTTGTGGATGCTCCAGCCCTGGAAGTGGTCAAGGACAGGTTGGATGGGGCTCTGAGCAACCTAGTTGAGTGGCAGACGTCCCTGCCCATGGCAGGGGAGTTGGAAGTTTTATGATTTTAAGAACCATCCTAAACCATTTTATGATATTGTGAAAAGTATATTTTACACAGGTTCAATTTGTCTGTTCCTTCATTTCCCTTCTCTTTCAATACTTGAAATTCAGGATTTTTTCCTAGTATTCACCAACAACAGAGTTTTTGTAATTGCTGTTAGGTAATGCTTCATGTACAACAGTAAAAATATAATTACTACATACACACAAGATGACTGCAAGGTTCTACCAAGCTATGATATGTCTCAGAATAATGTCTTCCTGTCTTTTTGAGGGGAATTTTTCCTGACTTTAAAATCTGCTTTTTACAATTTTGACAAGCCTCAGCTAGGGTTTGCTGATACATCATTTAAATTCTTTTCAATTCTCAATATTTGTGCTGTTCTATGTATTTTGATAATTGTCTTCCTCCTTATGAGACCTGATTTGCTTTCTTACCTCCAGATTTCACCACTTTAAAGTTTTTTTGCATATTATATTATAT
>VZDJ01006585.1:7812897-7963904 GCA_008694505.1 Cyanoderma ruficeps | reverse complement strand
ATTATATTATGTTATATTTATTATATTATTTTTTATTTATTGTTGCCAAAGTTCCCAGGACTTAAAACTTCCAAAGTTTTATCTGGTCTTTGCTGCTTGAATCTTTAGTCTTGTAAATGTAACAATTTACTGTACAATGCTGCTTTTACAAAGTTAGTATTATAAAATATGTATTTATGTACGGAACAAGCTGTTCTGGTAATTTAAAATAATAGTACCTATTTAAAAATCTTTTAATAAATAATAGACAAAGAAGTTAATTGATATGTCATTTATATTTGAATCATGCAAGGTATGTGTCTACCAAAAATCTCAAACTTCAATATAGCTATTCACAAAAAGTAAAGAAATTTATCCCTAAGAAAATGTTAATCCAAAAAAAAATCTGAGTTGTGCCCTTTGCAGCTCAGGAAGACAAACAATATTGACTGGAAGGTGGCTGGTTCCAATTCTAACTGGAACAGACATTCAAATAAGTCATCTCCCTTTCCTTTGCAAAATGAGTATTGTAAAAAATGCTGAGATTCACCAACTGTAATAAAACTGACATCCTCTATCCAGTCATCTAAATCCTGAGTAAGCTCAGGAAGAAGTTAATTAATTAAAACAAAAAAATCTGTCCAAGTTTAATATCCTTGAAAACTCAGTCTGGACATTGGTCATGGACTAGACTTGGCAGTACACTGGGTTTTGAGCTAAAGAGAAAGATAAGACATTATTTATTCTTATACTTCTCCACTTCTGGTTTGTTAAATATTTTCAACCACAAGATCTATCTAGCTTCATTGATCTAGGGAGAATGTGCTATACCTTTATGTCAGAAATGCGCAATAGTAGTACCTAACTAAGACCTACACTTGTGGTGAACAGTATAATTGTCAGTGTACCTTCAGGTCTTACCTAAATATCATCATTAGATCATATATCATGTATATTGCCTGATATAATTCACACAATATGGACTGAAAAGCGAGCAGCTTGCATTAGCTGACAGCTTTTTCTCTCTTTATCTCTTCACCACGGAGGTACTTGGAAAACATCAGCTTATGAAGGCATATTTACTAGTTCAGCAGAGCAAATGGTCTTAAAAGACTCATAAAGGTATTGTGAAACTCTCACAACTATATTCTAGCCTCCTGGGCTGAAATTCTACCAGGATACAGACTAAAATAATCTGTGTTCTGGGAGGGCTACATTGCTTAGACATGTAAATTGAGAAGTTGGTCTTTTTATGCTCCCTACCTCCTAGTCTGTGGAAAAAGAGGCCCTATCAGAGAGAATTTCATTTTAAATTCTTAATATAGAGGTTCAAATACTATTTAAGTAAGCTTCCCCTCCCCCCCCCGCCATTGGCTACCAAAACTTAGGAAAAAGAATATTTAACCTCATGAACTTCAAAGAAGCCAAATGAAATGCATAAATACTGGGAGATGCATGGATTGAGAGCAGCCCAGCTGACAAAGACTAAGAGTTTCTGGTGGATGCAAAAGCCTATGGTGTCCTTGGCTGCATCCCGGTAGCTTGTGGCCAGCCGGACAAGGGAGAGGATTCTGTCTGTCTGCCCCACTCTCATGAGACCCCACCTGGAATGCTGTTTCCAGCTCTGTTATTCTCAGCACAAGAAAGACGTGGACCTGTTAGAGAGGGCTTAGAGATGAGCCAAAAAAAAGTCAGGGGGCTAGAGCACCTCTTCTGTGAGGAACAGGCTGAGAGAACTGGATCTGTTCAGCCTGGAGAACAGAAGTCTCTGGTGACACCTTACAGCAGCTTATAAGTATTCACATGGGGGTTTATAAAAGAGATAGACTTTTGACCAGGGCCTGTGGTGACAGAACCACGGTCCAATGGCTTTAAACAGAAAGAAGATATGTTCAGATTAGATGCAAAGAAGAATTTTTTCACAATGAGGGTGTCGAGTCCAGCTTTTGTTAGAGACATTAGACTAGATTATGCATAAATGTCCCTCCTTACCCACACCATTCTATGATTCTCTGTGTATGTCATGTATCTTAACTTTTATGTTCATTATTAGTATGAAGATGTCACAAACAACAACATATACAGCCTTGGCTACAAAACTGTCTCAGCCAAGGAACAAGTGGTAGGCTCTTGCTCCAGTCTTCAGTTCTCTGTATGACATGCCACTGTCCAACCAGAACCACAAATTTTAACAACAATTTGAGTCCTTTGGGGCATAGAGTACCAAAATGCATTAATTTAATGGCACACTCAGCTGTTTTCTCCTTCTAGAGAGAAAATGAAAGAACTTAAGTCAAGAGCTTAATACGCTGCTGGGAGGTACTCAGAGACTGCTGTGATGAGTATCAACAGAATGAACAGAAATATCTAATACGTAATAAAAGCAGTGTAGAAAAAGGTTAGCTTTCAGAGAACTACCTGCTCTTTTCATGATAACTTGGCAGCATGTGTACAAGGTGTGTGCATATATATATATTTATATATATATAAAATCCTTTTTTTCCTACTACACATTAATTATAGCAAACTCCTCTTTTGCTCTATGCCCACTTGACAAGTATGATTTCTTCAGAAATAGACACCAAACTTTCACTTCCAAATTGAAAATACGGCAGAAGAGCCTGGATGCTTTTAAGTTACGGCTTTTTGCAAGAACAAACAAGAATACTAATCATGAGAATGAACAAAACTAGCAACAAACCATCCTGCTGGATGGCAGCACATTGGAATGAACACAGCATGGAGATTATTATATAAAAGATAAAGAATGAAGTAGATCACAGAATGCAGTTACACTTTTTTCTTGTTGGACTCTTGTTTTGAAAAGTAAATTTAAGAAGTAATCTGAAAAAAAAAACCAAAACCAAAACCAAAACCAAACAAAAAACTCCCAACAAACCCAAAAAACCCAACCAAACAAAACTCCACAACCCAAAACACTAAAAGATGGTTAGGGCAGGATAGGGTAGGAAAGATCTGGGGTCATTAATCTTGACAGAGCTGTCTTTGCCCTAAGCAGCCTTCGTGCTTTCATAACATGAGCCACCAATGCTCATTTGAAGACTGAGATGAAAATACAACCACATTTCACTCATGGACTAGTACTCATGCCTTATAAAATCCTCCCACTTAGTCACTGACATAGACTTGGTTTCCTGATCAACCTTAAGAGAGAATGCAATTATTCAAATGTGAAAAAACTATAGAATTTTTTTTGAACGCGTGTATTCCAGCAATTTAGGCTTTGTCCAAGGTGATCATGTAATCACCTTCAAGAGTATTGCCTTAATCTATACAGAACTGCCAAGAAGTTCCAAGCTTAGACTTGTAAAAAAAGAAAATCACATCACTGTAAACAAGGACAATACAGTATGCAAAATACTTACTGGAAATAGAAAAAAGATTAGAAGCAAAGTTTCTGATCTGAGGGGAGTGTAGTGGTTTAACCCCCGTGTCAACTAAGCACTACATAGCTTTGCTCAGTCACTCCCCACTGCAGCACGATGATGGAAAGAGTTGGAGAGGAAAAAAAAAAAGTGAGAAAACATGTGGGTTGAGATAAAAGCAGTTTAATGGGTCAGAAAATGAAAATAATTTGATGTGTAATGCAACTTCTCACCACTCAATGAGCAGTGCCCAGCAAGTTCCCAAGCAGCAACCCCTGGCCAGCTTTCCCCACAGTTTATGTGCTGAGTATTCTGCCTTACAGTATGGAAAACTCCCATTTGAGTCACCTGTCCTGGCTGTGCTCCTTCCCAGCTTTTTGTATCCCTCCAGCCTCCTCCTTCAGGAGAAGCTGAAAAGTCCTTGAATTTGGGTGAGCACCACTTAGCAAAACCTAAAAACATCACTGCGTTATCAACATTATTCTCATAGCAAAAGCAAAATACACCATTGCACCAGCTACTAGGAAGATAATGAGCTCTTTCCAAGCCAAAACCAGGATAGGGAGTCAAACTAATGGAATGAGGTTAGCCAGAAAAAATAAAAATAAGAAAGATAAAACTGTGTAGGGAAAAGTGGTGAAAAGATTAAAAATACATACCTTGTGCAAAATGAGACAAAAGGTGATCAAAATGAAAAATGCTAATTATAAGATCAGAGGTAGAAACAACATACCCTAATTAAAAGGTAATTAGAGGAGAAGTCAAATAACAAGGTGAAAAACAGTATGTGACTATGAGAAATGATTTAAAATACTAAATAAAAAAGATAAAAAAGGTGATACTGTAAGAAAAAGTTATTCAACACCAAAACACATGAAACAGAGGGAATGTTAAAATGCTGGGGGAGAAATGTCATTATTGGATCAAAGGATTGTGGTAAAAGTCACATAAATGTGAATAAGAATAATGATGGAGATAACTGTACAGATTTTTCAAAAATAAAAGTCAGGAACTAAGAACCGTTATGATGGAAACAAAACCAAAAATCACAAAAAGAAGAATTTGATCCACTTGAAAATACCACTAATATCTGTTCAATCTGACTAAATGTATACTTTCTAATACATACTTTAGTGCCCATCAATAGCAGATAAAGTATTATGCAGAAATGCATGCATAATAATAACACAAGCCTAAACCATTCAGCTGTATCACAAATAATAATTATCTGGGACACTAAAAGATCATGGCAAAAGCTAATCTAATAAGTCTTCCATTATCCTTTAATACTTTAAAACTGTGCCGTGAGCTAAACAGTTGTCAAAATTGAGTTCTGTTTACACCGAGCTGAGTATCAGTGAAACAGAGATCACTGCTGAGCTCTAATTACAAAAACAAATTGTTCTCTCTGTAATCGAGCTGCAAAGGTTAGTCTGCTTCTCCTTCTGCCCTTCTCCCACTCCCCCAACAGATTTTATGCTTATTAGAGACACAAAGATGGATGAGAGATCGTATGTCACTTTTTGAGCAGATAGGAATTGTATGTGAGGGGACATAACACAACCCCACCAGATAACTCTGATTAGCTGCTGTGTTGCAGGGATGAGGTCACAGAGAGCCCGGTGACTACTTTAAACCGGATATTGTATTTCATTTTAACTCAGCTAATGGCATACTCCCTTTTCTCCAAAGTGCAGTCCTTGGCTATCCTCCTTCTGAAGGAAAGTACAGACTGCAGAACGTATCCAGAGAGGCACAGGGAGTGTCCTCTGCTCAAGTTCGCATGGATTTCCATCCCCCATGGGGGTGTACGGACCCTATGTACAAACCCTATGTACGAACTGCAGTTGTACACAGTCCACCTTATGCAGAGGTGAGCTAGCTAAGCATTTGTGGAAAGCTGACTGGTGTGCAAGTCTGCATCAGCGGACTGAATTCAGATTTTGTATAGTGAAGTTCTGCCCATATGAATGTCCAGCATGAATGGAAATAGGAGAGCTCAATAATTATTGTGTCTTCTAAGTTTTTATTCATTCCTGCTGGGGAGAGTTAGGGTTCTATTTGTTTTGCTGCAACAAAGTCTTACATTCATAGGTAACTTGGTATCCAGCTCCTCACTTACCAGCCCTCTCACCAATAATTTCCTCTACCACAATCACAGGTTAGATAGTGTCTGGCACCAATACAGATTTTCATGTCTGAATATAAAATGCTGATTTTGTACTAATAGTCATGGTTGCCTGTGCCACCACATCTCTACAATATTCAATTCAATTGTTGAAAGAAATGCTATTACAATGCAACTAAATATAACACTGCTCCACAGCAGGTATCATTGTGGTGAGAATAGCCATTGCAGTCAGATGGTAAAAACTTGTTTTACACACGCCAGTCTCTGCTTGTTCACTGTCAGAGAAAATACATTTTGCATCATCACTTGCGTTGTTTTCCTTATCTGGCATGATAGCTACAATCTATATTTCTCATCTCTGAGGCCCAAGGACTGAAAGTATCAAAGTAGAAGGAAAGAAAATATGCTAATAAAAATGCAGTACCAACCCATTTCATGAACAGAACCAGAGTCATCTTTGATTTCCAACATGCTCACAGCTCTTTCCAAGACAGCTGCTAAATTATTACTTTAAAACACTGAAAGCGAGCATGAGAAAGGCTCTTTTTTTATGAACAACTGCTACCTAATACACACAGCCTAGCTCAGGGAAGAATACTGTTTCATTATGGCTAGCACTTAGTTTTGTATCTAGAACTCAAATCAAAGGAAAGGTTATGGAGAAACTTTATTATGATGGAAAAGGGTACTATTCCTTAGAATGATGAATTACTAAAACGAAAACAAAAACTGAAAAAAAGGCAATTAAATCTACTTAATTCAACATTCTACAAAAATCACCAGATCTAAAAATCTAAGGCTCATTTAAAGCAAATGGAGTGGGTCATTAACAGCTTATTGAAGATGTCAATCAACTGGAGATGTGGTAAGAATTTAAACACATGTAAGTACTGGCAGTCCTCATGCCTGATTTTTTTTTCTTTTTTCTTTTTGTTCTATTAAGGAGAAAATTTCCATCTTGCACCCTACTGGAACTAGAAATTCCTCCTAAAGTAAATTTGCATTTGTAATTCTTTCATAACGTATCTCCTCTAACACTACAGATGTTTAGAAACTTCATGCCTTAGGAGTGGAATCCCTACTTACTTTATCTAGGGTACCTAAATAAAAATAATTTCGCTATTATGAACTTGGGATTTTTAAGACATATGATTAGGCATATTGCAATGACATGTGCATTTCATTTGTAAAATACGACTTTTACAGATTTAGGAATCTTTAAAATTCTTTTTAATTTTTTTTGTGTGTAGTACAAGTCTGAATTTTCTGCTGGGAAATTAATTATTTCACAGTAGCTACTTACAGTTTGCAAGAAAAATGCACTGTTTGATATCCCTCTAATAATTTTAAATGGTAGACTAGAAAGTCATTACCCTAAAAAGAGTAAAAACAGCAGAAATCTGCACCACTTTCTCAGCCCAGAATGATGAAGTATTGGGTGTTTATTAGCAAAATGGGACTTGTAATCTGTTTAGGTCTGTAAAACAAACATAAAACACTACATAATGAATAAGAGTGGAATTTCTAAGATCTTATCTGTAAATACATTTTATAAATAAAATATATACTTTTAAATGCAAAGTAATACATATGCATTCATATTAAGAGTTTTATGTCTCATCCTTCACACAATGATAGTTTCCATCTTGCTGTATATCTGACATGGTAACTTGAAAATCTAACCTACTGCTTAAACTTTAAGGCCTACACTTTTTCCATATGCAGAATGAAAATTCATTCATTTTGTGTGCCAAACAAGTAGTTTACTTGAAGAAAATAAAAAACTCAAAATTGCAGATAATGTAATTAGCTGGAGATTATCTTGCAACATCTTGCCTATATGTAGCAGAAATTATTATTCAAAGGGTGTGATTATTTTAGAAGACATAGGAAGACATTTATCTTTTTTTTTTTCCTGTTGCAGCATCTGTGGAAAAACACATAAAAATCTCTGTGTCAAGACATGCCTAGTTTCAGAAAGCTGTTTACCCTGCAACAGGCTAAAGTGACTGCCTACTTCTTCATTTGCTCGAAAGCAATATTTTTACTCAGATATGGAAAAAAAACCACAGCATTTGTCATCTTTTTGTTTTGCTTTAACCAGTTTTGCAGTGTGGATTCACAATTTTTTGGGCTAGGAAACATCCTAGTCAAGACATACCTTCTGACTGAAGCAAGCTTCTTTCTTTAGGCTGTGGTTCCACAATGTGTAAAACTAAGCCAGACCATTCCTGCCTGGAATCCACTCTTTGTTTCTACCCTGTTTCAATTTTATGGTGAGTAGGTTCAAGTGCCTTAAAGAACATATATATATATTGAAAAAAAACCAAACAGTTCACTTCCCTGAACCAACTTGCTGAAAGCTCACAAGTCCTTCAGAATTTAAAATTCTCATCTAGAGAATGGAGAATGTACTGTAAGGAACCAGGATGGTTTAACTGATTTAAACCAGATAAAATTGTGAAAGTAACTTCCTAATGTTAGAGAGACTATGAGGCATCCCATCCTTGCTCATCAGGAGCTAATACTTATGGACAGTCCCCTGTATTTTTATTGCTCCTTTTAATGTTAAAAGTTTCCTTCTTCTTTTGAACACTTTAATGCCTTCCTAGGAATGATCCTTCTGGGACCACAAGTTGCAGGCTTGCTACACGCATTACAAAGACTGTGTAAGTGGAGCCGCTCTGGGCCACAAACTCATGGGCCCCAGCCTTACATCTTCTGAAGTTGTGTTGTCACAAAACTGTCACAAAATCTAAAGGGTAAAGAGCAGCTGATTCAAGGTTAGCCATCTGAAGAAGGATGCGATACTGGAGGAAAAAAATCATTCTGAATATCTGTATGTTAGGAATATTTTCTGTTTCCTTAAATTATATACCCTATGCTTACTCAAGTACTACAAAGTCTCAAGATCTTGTCAGATGTACAGAGAACAGAACTGAAATTCCTTGGTTTTATCTCAATAAGCATTGTCCTTTTTTTTAATGTCAGATTGGATATCAATCATCAATGTAGCAATCTTGTCTTGCTCATACTGTTGTACTTAGCATTATGCAGAAAACAGGCAGTGATGCAAGCATAATATGCACAGAACACAAAAAGTTAATAGCTTAAGAGGACAAGCCACCTCAACCTGTCATATCAACAAGTCATATTTTCCATTGGTTCTCAATTTATTTTCAATGCCAGTTCAAGAACCTGGCCATAATATTTAAGGCTTTGGTGAGCAGGATGCATCTGAGGATAATTCTCTGTTCACTGCACAATAAGACAGCTGTGTCCCTCTAGGCCACTCTCATGAGTGTGAAGCTCTCAAGACTAGAAATAAAATGTTCTCAGGTGATGTCTGTCATTTGATAGAAAAGACGCATCATGAGAAATAAATAGGGGCTCCAGTCAGACTCTCCTACGCTGAGGAAGCAATCAAAGAATAATAAGTAACAAAAAAAAAGCATAAGCATCAATGCAGTAAATAGAAGTAGCCACATCTGTTAGCTACAGATTGAAAAGTCAAGCCTCTCATTAACACCTCCATCAAACTTGCATGGTGTGGCTCTGCTGGGATACACCATGCCTCCTGCTCCTCATCCACATATCTAATTCCCACTCTTCTAATGCAAATCAGGATGCAATGAGATAAAAAATATTCTATAGAGTTGTGGGGTCCCATCCAGGACACTGTCTCAGTAAACAGTTGAGCACAAATGAGTCTCACATCAATATCTAAATGATTGAGGTAGTTGGCTCTCACTGGCTACAAGAAGAGGCACCTGGAATTGTGATTAAGGTTTAGGTAAGATCTGAATCCTATAGACTTCAGCATACTGTACTTAACAAAATTAATGTCCTGTACCTTTAATTGTCTTTTCAAAAGAAATATTACTTCAATTTACTTAAATTGTTTTCCTTTTTTTTTTTTTACGTCCTAACACTTTTCACAGGGAAACAGGATGGATTTTGTTTCCCTTCATATAACACTTTTTTAAATAAAAAGTCTTAATATAAAGTCTTTTTAGTACTGTCTTTTTTATTATTATTATTTGTCCAAACTCACTGTCCTTGCACGCTATTCCTTGAAGTATTTTGAAGACCTCCTTCAGAATGAAAACCATCTCTGCTGGATAGAACAAATGGCAGGATGTGCTTGAAGAGTTACATGTCTGGCAGTCACCACTGAGAGTAAAGCATATAATGCTAACTCTCAGCATGCATCAGGGTGGAATTCAAGCTCAGCTGAACAGAGTTGCAGGTATCCTTGTCTACCTTTGAGCTGTTCAACCTGACAGAACACTGTACCATAACTTTACATTCAGACCTGTTTTGTTCTTTTCAGTGAGGAAATCCTGAATACAGCAGGGATGGCACCGCTTGCTTGAATCAGCAAGTAAGCTATTAACGGGACACGTCTGGGTCAAATATTCCACAGGTTTCAGCTTACTGTAACCTCTTTGAAAAACTGAAATGGAAAGAAGTTATCTTTTCCTAAGGTTCCAGATGAAGGAATTTTAAATAAATATATATTGTAATTGAGTGAAAATCAGAGAAAAGAATGTTAAGCCCCTTAGATAAACTGCAAGACTCCTATTCTTGTCTGAGAATATGAGTGACACTCTGTGGAGCTCAAAATGTTGATTCCTTTTCTATGGATCCTTTGGCTGCATGTGGCTTAATAAGTGTAAATCTGCACAGCAGAAAACTGTCTATTTAGTGTAACAGCCCTACCTATAATTTCCATGCAGCTGGAGTCGTGCTGAGCGCACCTTTGGCCTGATCCAGCTCTCATGTTGTGGACATGATCCGGAAGTCAGCATAGCCAGGATTCATGGCTGTGTGATCCTTCTTCTTAGCATAATGTTCTTCTTGGATTTTCTTGCATTTTGTTCTTCTTGAACCTTTACAGAAATTCTGTGAAATGGACCACTGGTGATTACATAGGGAGGTGACTTTTCTGTACTGCAGGGTAAAAAAGACTACAAGTTTTGCCTGTGGCCAGGTTACTGAGCTCAGTTTCGTGGTCAGAGAATCCCTGACATCGAAGTGCCAGGGTTTATTTGCACAAAAGAGTATGAGGGTTTTACCTAATAGGATCTGAGCAATGGGTGAATGAGGATGCATTACCAACATGCTTCTTTCATGCATAATGACTTTGTGTTTACCAGACTCCACCAAGAAGCTGCAGCAATCCCCACAAAGCTATGGCAGCCTAGTCAGGAGCAACAGCAATCCAAACAGATACCACTGCACTCCATAAAAGAGGTTTGGACATCAGGTGGAAAAGAATCTTAAGGCATTGCTTTGATGAAAAACATCCACAGTGAGCACCAGAGCATGTAAAAGCACACCTACTTCTGTCTGAGGCTGCACTGAAACACTCTGAAAAATTAATCCTTATCAGTTAAACAGACCAAGATTTGCTCAATTGCATCAAACCACTAAGTTGATATTCTTATACTCTTCTTGTTATATACTCTTTTCATTACTTTTTTTTTCCTAATTCTTATTCATAACTAAAATGCCCTGATTCTCTTTACTCTTATTCACTTTGGCATTTTGGATTCACTTAGGATTTAAGTTCAGGCAAAGTGACTGGCTGTACTTTAAGCCTAAATAAAGATAAAAATAAATAGCTCTAAAATGATTTGACTAATCCAGCTGTAATGTTAATTTGGACAAGTTTTCACAGCTGCCTCACTGTAGAAAAATATAAAAACATTCAGATTTGTGATAGATTGTAGAAAAAATGGTAATAATAATGGATGTTTGGATTCCTAAGTGGAATTCTGTAACAATAGGGTGTGAAAGAACTCTAAAAGTATTTTTCCAAGGGTGAGAAAAGTCAAAATGATAAAAGGATAAGGCACAAGCCTAAAATAGTCATTTGGAAAATTGTGTAACAAGGGAACAATAAAAATATCATTGTTGCCTTTGAAATGGGATATTACTAGTATACCAAGGAAAAATAGACATTGTCTGTACATGTTCTTAAAAGGGTTATTCTTAGTTTCCAAAACTCCCCGGAAGAGTGAGAATAAAAAACAGAAGGAGCTGAAAATAGGAATTTGATGGCAGTCATTGGAGACAACCAATATAAGGTGTGGGTGTTTTTTCCAGTAAAAAGAAAGCGCAACATTGAATTTTACTTGAACATTAGTTACAGGTATAACTATCAAGTCTCTCTCTCTCATAAAAATTCATTATGAAGAGGCAGACTTGAGTCAATTGAATCACAAGCCAAAGATAAAATTCAAGATGAAAAAGAGACAGCTAAGGATCTCTCTTATATTGATTTGGAATAAATGTGTCTTCTTTTTTTCTTTTCTGTCTTACTGTAATGGCCTAAGAAAGAACTGAAAATGACATCACATTTCTGCACCATTTCCACATTTCTGCAGGGTGCTATTTCTGCTTTCTGAATTTTAGATGGTAAAGCTCATATACTCTTTTGGGTCGAAAATTGATAAAAGAAGCATATATTTTAAATAGCAACCAAGGAAATGTTTGCAATGAATGGAACATATTCAAGTAGACTAGGTATTATGCAAACAAGCAGGAGAAAAAAGGCTGGTGACATTTGAATTGTCTATGATAATGTTTTTTAGATTGAAGACAAGTGACAGGTATAGAAAAGCATATAATCTCAGATAACTTGTCAACTAGAGTGAAGTCACAAACTGTAAAGTGAAAAAGGAAAAGAAAATAGGGTAGAGTAAAAGTTGATGGTATTCAGAGAGGGAATAGCAAAAAACTTCAGTAAATAAAATCCTAATTGAACAGAGCACATAAAAATCAGTGGCCAGATCAAAATCAAGTATTTGCTTGACTACACACTTTTTTTTTGAAGTTTAAAGAGAAAAACTCCAGCAGATAGTTCTAAGAGAGGAATGCAATGTCAAAGATACTTCACAAAGGTAAAAGAAAGAAAATAGCCAGTGTAACACAGTGCAATTATAATTACAAGATATAAATTATATAAGAATGATGAAGTACATTGCACTTACAAAAACTAGTCAAAGAGCTCAGGAGAAGATAAACAGTGCTTACTTGATTTACTTTTTAGCATTCAACAGGCTAGGTGGAAAAAGTAACTATAAGTTACACTGTAATGCTGGCCACTAAGCTCTCAAATGCAATGTCTACAGAAAAAAGAAAAAGGGGGGGAAAAAAGGCTACAATATCATTTAATTAAAAAAAAAAATAAAAGAGAACTACCTGAACACAACAAAGCTTTTTGAAAGGAAATTGAAGGACAGCTAAAAGACTAAATCCTTGCAGATAGCATGACAGACTGCCTAAAGATACTATATTAGGAGTTCAGAGAAACTGTATACCACTTATCAAAAACTCTTTTAAAGGACAAAAAAATAGCCAGCTTGGTGAAACAGCAGACTAAAGAAGGTCATTAAGAGTAAAAAGATACTCTTTAAAAAAATGTCAAAATTGTGAGCAAATTAGGATGAGAAAAAAGCATGCAGTCCAACACATAAAACATTACAATATTGTAGGGAAGTATGAAAAAGGTTTTGAAGACTATTTGTTCATGACACAGAAATTAATGAGAATTTTTAATCAAAAAAAATCAGAAAAAATTAAAGTCTGCCAGAGGATCAGTAAAGCTAACAAGCTAACCACATACATGGATAAATGGACTGTTGAAAGGAGATAAGGTCACAAGTACTCACTCAAAAAAAAAAAAAAATTAAAAGAAGGAATGCAGTGTGATTCCTGCAATGCAGATATTTTGGGGATAGAGATATTTTGGGGATAGAAATGAGTCATTAAAACTGTCTGGAATGAAAAGATTAATAGGGTAAAATAACTACTAACAAATCAGCAGACCATATGGAATCCAAATATGAAATTGAAGAATTGTACCACTATCACTTAAATTAGCTTTGGTACCAAACAAAAGCGAGTAGTAAAGTCTGTGAAGAGACTGTGAAGAGCTGCAGATAGATGTCATGCAATTGAATGACTACAGTAAAATGTCACATGAGATTCAGTGTCAACAAATGCAGGTAATACACATGATGGGAAAGAGTAACAACTCTCAATACACAAGCATGGGTCTCTAAAACTGAACTCTGTATTAGTCCAGACAGCTAAATGAAGATGTCAGCTCATAATTCATCAAGACAGCAGTTAGAATAAGAAGGTATTTTGAAAAAGAATAGAGATTAAACCACGAAACATTACTCTTTTAATCCATAGCTGCTGTGTCTAGACTTCTGTATTCAGATCTGCTCATGCCATGTTCAAAAGAATATAATAGAACTGAAAAGACAAAAAAAAGCAGCAAAGATGATCAAAGTTATGAAAGGGCTTTCATAAGAAAAGAGATTAAATAGACTAAGATTTTTCAGCTTGAAGAAGACACAACAAAGGGAAAATATGAAAAGATTTTTGAATCGTGATTTTCACTGAGAAGACTAATAGGAAACAATTATTTACTGTTTCTCCTAAAGCAAGAACTAGGTACTGCCAGTGAAATTATCATGTGGCAGGTTTCAATCAAAAGTAGTGTGTTTGTAGACACACCAGAGCTGTAGAGATTGTTCTGCAGGACAAGCTAAGGGTTCGTAACACAAAGTCACTGAACGAAAATCCTCACAGGTTTGAGGAAAAATGTCTTTTTTAAAAATTTTCTTGCATTCTTTTCTTTAGACCCTTAATTGCACAATTGCTGTAATTGTCCTGAAGTCTTTGTGCAAATGCTGGAGTAACAGGAAATTCCACAAGGTGACTCAGATGTGGCATTTGGGTGGATGATTGAATTACTTTCAGCTGCTGTAAGTGAAGGGCATGCATATAGTATGGTTGCCCTAGACTGCACAGTGAGTCAGAGTCTCTTGCTCCACGTATAACTTCCATGTCTCAACCCTTTCTAGACAGGGCTGTTCTCATATGCTTTTAAACTCCTACAGATTAATATCTTATGTACCAAAGAAAATGTTTAAATCAGTGTGGTAGTTGCTGAATCAGTGCTTGCACTGCACCTTCCCAGCAATTTTTATTACTCTTGCTTTCATATCCATTATTCTGAATGTCAGGGAGCTATTTTTAAGTACTAGCTTAGTTCAGTTTAATAAAAGATATTAAATTATCTGTACCAAAAAATTAAAAGTATTCCTTATTAAGAATTTAGTTTCATAAAATCAAATGCATATGTAGCCACCAGCATGTCTGCTTCAGACAAGCTACATTTTACAATCTACATGGGAATGGTGAGATAGAAAAAGACGAGACATAAATTATGAGAAGTCACAGAAATAATGCAGTTAAAAATTTCATATGTCCAATAGAAAATTTACCTACTTCTTCAATATTCTTTATATGTCCAATATTATTACTAAGTTACTGCTTTAAGCTTAAAGTCCTTCCTTTTCAAAATCTCTTCTATTTTTTCCAGGAATAGAATAATCATAATGTTGAATTCTTACCTTTTTCAGAGTGAAATTTTCTAATGCTAGTAAATAAAAAAAATTAGTTAACTTTCAAAAAGCTGAGGGATCTAAAATCCAAATCAGAAAGAATATTAAAGGATTAAATTGGCCCATATTACCTCTATTGATACAAGGCGAGGTATAGAGATATTAAAATCTGTAAGAATGTAAATTGAAGAAATTTTTATACTATTTTCAATAATAAACATTTTGCTTTACTGTTCTGCAAAATAGATAAATTTAGAATATTTTGTGAACCACAAATTAGCTGTAAATAGCAAAGCATAAATTATTATATGGCCCCTTAATCTAAATTACATTTCCCATAATTTCTGTAGTAATTTAAGACTGTCTAGTTAATATTTTCACAAGAAATCACTATTTTTTTAGCTTAAAACGGGGAGAGGGGGATTTTTTTGTTTATTTTATAAACGGCTTCTCCATTTTCTCTTCCTTTGTAAAATTAAATATTGAAGAAACCAACCAAACAAATATTTTGTTGTGGGTAAAAAAAATAGTAAACTGAACCAACAGAAGAAATTACTCAAATTTCCCAGTGTAAAGGGACTACCTTGATAGAGAGAGAGAGAAAAATAATCCAGATAGGATGGTTACTCTGCTCCTTGTTTTTATGCTAGCAAAGCTGAAAGAACAAACACAAAAGTAGAAGACAGTCATAAGCATTTGAGTGATGTACAGTATAGAAGATTTTCTTTCTGAGATAGCTCTGAGAGGCACTTACAGAGTTAAAGAGTTGTTATTTGGGTTAATCTGTACATGAGAAGGTGTGTAACATATTCCTGACAACAGTGTTCAATTTGCCAAAAATGCAGTTCAGTCTTTCTCTGTGTGAGCCTTGCAGGAAAGCAGACTATGCTCTCTATCAATGACACCGATGCTGAATAGCTACTTGTGAGACCAGATCTATATTGTGAAGCATTGCTGGCAAAGATATGTCATCTAAAAGTGTGAAAAAATATGACAACTCCATTTCTCACAGCTATTTGCCAGAAAACTCTGACATTCACATAGTTATATGAATATATATTCAGTTTAGTTTTTCTCTTTCAGGGGCACAGTGCAGAAAGGTTGGAAGGAGACTTCTTTCTGCCAGCATGTGCAACACCTCCAGCAGCTGGCTCTGGTGATGGAGTTGAGAGGACAGTGGCAGGTGTTCTCATGCAGATAAACCTCACCTTGCCATCGTAGTGGCACAGCCTACAGAGGGTGTGATAAAATGGGATAGACTTGTAGTATCTCAAACAAATATTTACTTAGATTTAATAGGATTGCTACTGTATGTTTATGAAATGCCAGTTGATTCTTAAATGTATTTGCTGGGGATTAACAGCTATTCCTTTGCTATTTAATGAACATACAAGTACTGTCTTAGATGTTATAAGGAGTTAGGCTTAACAAGTTCATGAATTACTTCCATTCACCAAATGATAAAAATTTACTGAAGATTAATGTTATGTAGGGTACTGATATTTTACACATAGATTAATCCTTAAATTAATATATTCATCCCTTGATAGTTAATTAACTTAAATTAAAATAGTTCCAGCAGCTAGATAAATAGGTTAATTTATTTTGATTTTAAGAAGTCCATATAATCCAAGACCATGCCTTTCTTTTCTTGTGAGTCATCTCAGTAAAACATTTCAGCACATAGGGTTTTTAAAAGGTTGATCTCAGATTCTAATTTTAAACCTCCAACACACTATACTCCATTGCTTCTGGCACTATCAATTTGGCCATAGGAATCCAAACCAACAGCCAAGTAGATAAATATTTAAGCAAAGCATAAAAAATAATGCCCCTTACACAGTCGCCTAATTTTGTGAGGGGAAAATAGAGGTCCCATTGGCAAATACGTGGAAGAGGGAACAATAGCCATGCAAATAGAAATCAAATTTCTGCCATGGAAGAGAGATTCAACACCTCTACATCATGACTGAGGAAATGGGTAAGATTTGCTAAATAAATTCATGATGATATCTCCAGAATAAACTTGGGCTGGAACAATTAACACCTATAACGCGAATAAGAAACCCAGAAGCTAAAAACAGGTAATAAACAATAGTCAGTTTGCAAAAAGCTCATTCCCTCAGAACCTGAGAATAAATTCTTCTTTCATAGATTTATATATACAGTTATTTATATCAATCATCTTTTACTGACAGTAAAGAGGATGTGATTAACCTTAAACAGATCAAAAGAATCATACTCTAGAAGTACCTCTCTCCTCAGTAATTCTAGAGTCCTAATTAATTAACTATAAAGAATTAGGTCAACTAGATCAGATGTAGGTGAGATAGTACATGAAATGATAGGAAAAGGTTCCTGAAAACATTTGGCTGTTGTTTCCTTCAACAGGGTTGAAAATGTAGAGGTTTGGGAAGGATTATTTTCCTTTTTTTAACTAACAAAACCTTCACATCTTTCCAGCTTGTTGTATTTATAGAGGACTCAATATCTAGAAGAAAACCCGTGTCTTAATTTCAAATCTGTTTTGAAAATGTAAAATTCAGTCTAAATGAAGATGCCACTAACTAGAATATCCTGGATTTCATTAAGATTTTAAAAAGTACTTTTAGCTGTCTTAAACTTATAATTTTCTTTTCTTTTTCCTCTGTTTTCCAGAGCATTATGTTCACACATCTAAAGGAAAGATATCATCTAACTTTTATGATTTTTTTTTAATACAAAGGCTAATGTAAAAGAATCATATTACTTGACATTGGATTAAAAATACAAATTTATATTATGCAGATTTATAACAAAACAAAAAAAGAGTATACTGTGTTCATTTAATATGGGCAAGCTGGTATAGGTCTTCTGACCCTGATGAACTTCTTCAAAAAAGCAAACACCTGTCTGATATGAAGCATTTCCAGTTTAGAAATACTCAAATGTAGCTTGTCTGCAGGAAAATTACAAATTTTTATCACTTTTGGCAGAGAATTAAATTTAACAAAATAACACTACCTCTAATAGTTTCTTACTTCCTAGGAAATCTGAATGTGTTTTGATTGTCAGTTTGGTTTTTTTTCCTCCTCCATGTTACACAATATGTCCCCAAACCCTTAAATTCTAAGTTAATTTTTTATATTTTTCTTCCTCTAACTCTCACTCTTTTTTTCCAGACTTCTGCATATCAAAAAAAGAAGTTTAATAAGTTTACAATAAATCTGAGCTTCTGCTGACATCTGAATCTATGTCTTTTAAGAATTTAAAGTAATCTTTAGGTTCTAAGTAGCAATGAAGTCCTCAGGCTTTAAATACTGGCTTATTTTGAGGCTTTAAATACTGGCTTATTTTGCCATACTTATGAAGGTTACACATCTTCTGAAATCACCGTAAAATAATGGTGAATTAGTGACTTGGGTAAGATTTCCCAATAACAAAAGGAAGGTGAGTTCACACTAATCAGTAACTGTCCAGCCTGTGTTTGGGAGTCTCTTTTCTTGTGCCAAAATTTTAGCAACATATTTCTGCTATTCTCCATATAATAAGAAAAAAAGTGAATGCACAGAAAACAAAACATATAAAATTAAAAACAAAGGAATGAAAATATGCATTAACAATAAAGAATTAATAAACAGAATCTAAATGTAACAAAAATATAGATCTTGTTGATGTTTTTGTATAAACAAAAGGTATCAATAAGAAAAATTCTCAATTTTATATGTCATAGGCTTAAACACCTTGTGGTATTTTATTTTTACAATTAATATAATGAAGAAAGAAAATTTTGAAGGCAGTTTTATTTAGGAAGTCCAAACTACTTGATTTATTTGTTTATTGCAAACACTAATGACAAAAGATTTCTTTTTTTGCTTTGTGTTTTGTTTTTTTGGGGTTTGTTTTGTTTTGTTGTTGTTTTGGGGGTGGATTTTTTTTGCTTTTTTGAGTTTTTGTTTTTGGTTTTTCCTGGTTTTTTGTTTTTTGTTTGCTTGTTTGTTTTTTGNTTTTTTTTGTGTGTGTGTGCGTGTTTGTTTCGGGTTTTATTTATAATTTTTATGGTCCAGTTCAGCAAAATGCCCTGGTTATTTATGTGCTCTAGTACTCCTGAGAAGCAAAAAAGAAGCCACAGAACACTGGCAAATTAACCTGAGTTTAAAGCTTTCCTCACAGAAGCAGCTTCAGTATTCAGTGTAGTCTTTTTTCTCTATCCTGCTCTACTCCATGAACTTCCTCTCAGAAAGAAGTAATTTGTGTGAACTTTTTTTTACAACAACAAAATACCATAAGCATAAGGGACAGAATCCTTCCTTCAAGTCAAATTAGCAATGTTGAAAAGAAATATGACTTGTTAAAACTAATCAGAGACATGAAATGCAGGACTATTCCACAAAGTGTAGGAAAACTCCACAGAGTGTAGGAATATTCATATCCAACAGCACACACAGATCCCATATACACCTTCCAGGGCCATGAAGATTACAGATGTGCTGCAAAAGTCTCTCCACAGGGTCAGAATCGGCACAGTTCTGTTTCTGGGTTGTTTTTTTTTATATTTAATTTGGACCTTGAAAGGTTGTTTGGGCTTTGTAGCTGCCTAGAGATCTTGTCAATGCGCAACCTAAACTGCACTTTTTATATAAGAACTGTATTCATTTGTTCAAATAAAAATTGGGTCAGATAGTGCTATACATTATTAAATAGATATTTAAAAACTTTATTTGCAAAGTACTGCTTTTCAATTATATACTCTATTTTAATCTGACAGCTTTTGCCTCAGAATTATTATTCTTTCCAAAACAGTTTTTATGGTGAAAATTGAATGTTTTGTGTAAACAGATTTGTGAATCATTCTCATAGCTGCAGTTTTAAAAAAAGTAAGCATAAAATGTTGCAAAGCATTAGATTTTCTATAACGTTAAGGTATAGATTTGTATCGATTACAAAATTAAGTTTTCATGGTTATGAGTTAATGATGTCTTATTTTTGTATTTATGAGTATGCATGGGAACATATATAGACACACATATTACATATACATATACAATATGAATAATATTGCATTATTGTTATTATTAATAATAATAAAATATGTAATAAAAGACCATGCATTTTTTGATATGTAATTATATGACCATCCCCTCTAATTTATATGAAACGATTAATGTATTAAAAAAATGGAAGAACAGGGTCCTAAATTTAAAAAATACCTATACTTGTCTTAAATAAAGGGGTATTATCTGTGCCACAATGTGACTTGGTTATACTGGGCATATGCTCTTCTCCATTTCATGCTGCAGAGGGAAGCAGATGGAATTAAATATAGCTTGGCAGGCAGCACAGGGGCAGCCATGGAGCACTATTTTTTAGTACCACACAGGCTTTACCAGTTCTATATACATTAGAGATGAAACACAAAAAAGGGCATGTCACCTTCAGGAAAGGGTAGTAAGTCAGGGAACATCTGTTATACATGCAGTGTTCCCTGTAGAAAGAACTGAAACATGATGAAATATGCATCAAAAGTTCCCTATGCACTGAGGTACATTAAGTCCCTTTCAAGCCATATGAAGCCCACTTGGGGAAGGCAGGTTATTTGAGTGCAGCAGCTGGAATAGGAGAAAGCAGCAGCAGGGAATAGAAACCAGCTGTTCTGCCATTCTGGAGATCAGATTGGGCAGTAGGTGCACAGAGCCGATACATGGCATTATGTATCACCAAAGTACAGAGACTAGACAAAGTTTCACTAAGTTCTGTTAGTTAATCTTTCTGCAGCTCCGTCTCTGAGCCAGGAACACGTTAAATGATGCATATTATTGTTGGGAGGCACTACATAATGCACATTCCCTGCAATTCTCTACCATGGTGAGTTCTGCAAGATGAAGAAGATGTCCACAGAGAAAAGGCTGAGTAACGGATCAGAGCAAATATTCTCTTTCAATATGTTTTACTCAGGATTAGACAGTGCAATACATCCCCATATTTAAATTTGGCACCATAAAAAGCAGAACCAGAGTGGATTCTCTGGCCCTGGATAGTTTAAAATAAATCTAGATTATCACTGACAAATACGCATTTAACCTGTTTTAAAAATCTCCAGGAAAGGGCATTCTTTAACTTACAGGGGTAGTCTGCTTCAGTGCCTACACATCTTTATAGTAAAGTTCTCTCTCAAATAAAACTTAAATACTTCTCACAGAAAATTAAACCAAAAAGAAAAGTTCATATAACAAGTTCATATACACAAAGACACTTATTATCCTTCACCCCCATCCTTGCTCGTTTAAACACACAGAGATTCTAAACAAACACTTTTTTCAAACTTTACCTACAGGTGAAGTTTTCTGCTGCTCTTATACCTCTTTTTTGATTTTGAATTCTTCCAGATTTGTCTCTAAAATATGCCCACAAACTGTGTACTGTGGATGTACCACTAATTAGAACATGCTGCAACTCTGGCCCAAATTAAATTAAACCACGTTTCTCCCTCTGGAAACCACGGCATAGGAGAAAAGTAGAATGTAAACAGAAAAAGGGCCATGGAAAGGATAGTCTCTATTAGTGTGCACAGACTTTGGGAGATACTCTTTGTTCCAGAAGAACAAAATACAATTAGTACTATTCCAGCTAAAGCATTGCTGAATGGAATAATTAACTGCTGTCTCTTATTTAAGACACTTCTCTTTTGTCTTCCCCAGCTGGACACAGAACTATTGATAAATACAATCACTCAGATTTCAACTAATATGTATCAGCTTTATGATAACTCCATCTGCAGAACATTGCTTCTTTTTGGAAAAAAAGAATGTGGCTGCAATATGCAATGGGATTTTGTTAAATCTTGTCCACTCTTGCTGTTTATAGGATCAGTATTTTCTGCTGAGAGATTCATAATAAGAGGAGATGCAATAATAAGAGGTGATACAGAAATCATAAAATGATGATTTAAAATGAGGAAGAGAGAAGATGCATTTATTTTAATTGTCTTCTCTATATAACTGAATAAACACACATACTCTCATATATATGTTTTTTTTAAACTAATTCTGTGCAAGCTTAATTAAAAGAAACCTGTAAGTACACCATTTAAGGATGTTTTCAGACACAGAACAAGACTCAGGAACAGACTTTCTAGTCCTGTTACAATAGTTTCCTTGTTATTAAGTATTCATCCCATATATGAATATATGCCCTAAAATATTCATTAACTAAAGTAAGCACAAGTAGAGAACATCCATTTATCATCCAGTGAAATGCACAAAGCCTGATACTATGAAAACTCTCTATTTTCTGATTTCCTTGTTTCAAAAGTTGTTGATCTTTCTATGCCCCCACTTTTCTTTCAATTTATAAAAAGAATCTGAAAAGAAGAAATGTTAGCTGAAGATAATGATTTTGACATAGAAGGACCTCATCTTACTGAGAACTACAAATCCTTCTCTTGCTCTTCTGGTGGGAATAAAGTGAAAAGATAACTTATGGATTCTAAGCTTTCCAAGAACAAACTGCAGTACAATAACTGTGCTCAGCCCCAGGAAAGGCAGTGTCAAAGCAGAAAGTACAGAAAGGATGTAATGAGATTTCCACTAGTGACAGGGGAGGGATATTCTGCTTTGTTGTCTCTGAAGTAAAGCAGAAAGAGATGAGCACCAACAGCTACAGCACCCAAATATTAGAATCTCAGATACGAGACTTATGGTAATAGACTTGTGATCTTGAAGTGCATGGTATGAATTAATTTGCAAATAAGCTCATCAAAGAAAACTCTTCTGAAATTTATGAATACCTTTATTGGTGGCGTCATGAACTTTTCAGATGCTAGTAAGGGCGTATCTAAATTAATTCAATAGTGAAGCATCCAATGAAAACAAAACAGGTCAAACATACATCTAATTTTCAACCACTGAAGTAATTTTTAATTATAAAATAAGTAGAAATAATGTGGAGGAGAAATGAAATTACCTAAAAATGTAGCATGACACACCAAATGGTGTGTAGACGAAGTTGTGCAGGAGGGTGCAATCCCTTTGTGTCACAGTGACATGCTTGTGTGTAGCGATGGAGAAAGCTCTTTCTGTATGTTTTCAAAGTCAGTTATAGCAATTTGCCCCCCTAATCTTTGGCTAAATACATGAATTGTGGGATATGCTGTTCACAAAATTTCACAGCTACCAGATATGTGATGGTAATCATCTGCCAGGTGCTGAAACGTGCACCTGATTAAAAACCCGGTTTGGCAGAGCACAGTGCCAGTTGAAATGCAGGATAATGGGCAATAACAGGCAGCAATAACAGGCTAAGGCAATCTGATGCAAACTGTATTCACTGCCACGTCAGCTGCCAGAATGTTTGCACCACTTTTCTATTTTGTATCAACAGAGGCAGAAAAGTCATGAGGGATTAAGTGAATCTATCCCTTCTCTGTTAGGATGCCACTTCATTTCCTTTTCTGACTTTTCTGTTCTTTTTGGACAAACATCTGCTTCCTCAAACTTCTCCTTCCTTACCTGGATAGCATTGCTGGAAAACCAAAACTGCTTGTGTATTTCTGAGAAGAGCACACTATGATGAAGCTGTGCCTGGGAGCCCTCCCGTCTCTAACGAGGAGACACCAAACTGGACTCTCTTCTGAAGCAGTCACACAGCTTCAATCATAAATCTGGACTTGGTATAAAAATAGCTGAAATCTAAAAGATGACCTTAATTGACTGGTAGACTAGGAGATTGTATGAAAAAAGAATGTAAACCATGAGAGATATTCAACATAATACTCTGAGTGAACAAGGTTGCCAGATATGAGAGATTTCTTTATTTTGCCTAAATCCATCATATAATTTGCTGTAGACATTATACAGCAAAAGACATGTCATAGATTACAAGGTACTAACATGAGAAAAGCTGACAATCATCTGTAGAGCAAGGGCAACTGACTTGTATTTTTCTCTCTAGTTCATTAACTTTGTTTAGAAGGCAGAATATAATTCTGATCTCTCAAAAACAAGGAACTATTGAAGATTTGCACAGTCTAGCTCAGCCCAGGTAACAAAATCTTTGAGAAGTCTTACTTAGATCATCTTTAAATGCTTGAGATCAAGACACTTAGAACATTTGAAACTTCTATTAGTTTCCTTTGACTAAAAGTGAAATACATCACTTTAAAAGTTTAATCCCAATTGAAGCTTCAATATCACCATTCACAAGGATTTATAAGGAGTTTGAGACCAACAACAATGCTGCTAATTCTCATACATTTAAAAGTACTGATTCACTGAACAAAGTACTCACAGCAGAAAAAAAGGAAAGAAGTAATGTCAGTGCCTCCAATGTCATATTGAACTTGCTATACACACTACAGTAGATATCAAAGAATGGTATTATTCTTCATAAAACTCTGCACTTCTACCTACATGTTTAATCTTAATGTCTCATTATTAGAATAAGGCCAAAATCAAATATCTCCAGCTTGATGATAAAAAATTTGATCCATCAGAAACAGCTACAGAATAGATGAGTTTTCTTTGACCTGTGTTAGTCCTCATCTAGGATCATACATGTGCTTGCATAAAACACAGAAACAAAAGAATAAAAGATGAGAAAAATATATAGAAAAGAAAAAACAGAAGCAGAAAATGAGAGACTCAAAATCTCATTTTGTGTGGGCTTCACCTAACAACTTTCAGAATTTACAGTTCTGGAAACAGATTCTACTACTGAGACATATCAAGAAAAGGAAAGAGACTCTCAATACAATTAAGTTGCTCTTACAGCTTTCCTGGAAAATAATTCTTCAGATGAAACTGAAAAATGGATCCTGTGTGTAAGTAAACAGCAAGTTAGCATCTTACCTGACCATGTTAGAAGTAAGCAAGTTAGAAAGGATGATAGTGCTGGACATAAAGGCTCTTAAGTGGTGTCAGAGCAAGAAGGGCAGCCTGACAGCTATTCTGAGCACAGAGAGAATGTGGCATTCTGTCCAGGGGAAAATACCTATGAGAGGAAGCATTGTTGAACAAAAGATTTCACAGGTTGAGTCAGTTCCTGGAGAGTCCCAGCCTCCATCAGTTTCTCAGAAGAGGTCATTACCAGTTTTGCAAACTCTGAAAAGAAATATTTCTCCACAACCTCCTTTTCCTATTATCTCATTAAGCTGGTGTATTCATAAAAGAACTCATCATCCCCAATGGCATGGAAAGCATTGGCGATGATGTCAGACAGCAGAAATGTACTTGTGAACTTTCTGCACTTATCAGTCTAGACTGATTCTAACTCAGTTAAACAGAATGGATTTTAATTATCCAACAGACTCTAGCAAGTTTATGCCAAGAAAATTAATGGATAGTCCAGAAAAATCTTGGTAAAAAAATTTTTGTCATTTCTGCTCTGCTGCAGATAGGTAATGCAGGATACTTGATTTCTAGGATCAGTCTTGTTTAGAAATGGAGACTGCAAATGAACAAGTTACTACAGATATGTTATGTGAACATATTCAGCGGGAAAACACAAGAGGTAACAAAGAGTGTTCATAGAAAGTCTCTAGAACTGAAATAAGTTTTATTCCTAAGACTTACATGCAGAACTGCATCAGTTTTGATGCAAATGTGGGGTTTTTTTGTGATGAAGAAAAAGCTATTATATTTTCAAATTACACTTAGTATCACTGTTTCCATGCAGTTACATTAAATTCCTTTTATACTAGTAATAATACCCTAGACTAAAATGGTGCTGTTTTGCAGAGAAGCCTGATGAGCAGCCTTAGTCCTAGAGGAGACTCTGACAACTATGCTGAAGAGTTTAATTTTACCCTTCCTCCAAGCAGTTGTCTTTTTTTCTTTATTCTCAGGATCCACACTATTGTTAATCAGGCAACAGCATATGCAGAAACGGATGTTCTATGGGATGCAGGTGTGAATGGCAAAAAATTGTGTTGAAAGAAAGATGCAATGCACAGTGATAAAGCAAAAATTCAACAAAGCTACTGAATTTGGAGATATTAATCCCTTGAAGTTTTTTGACAAAGACATGAAANGGATTTACACTAAAACAAGAAAACCCAAAAAGAAAAAAAAAAAAAACAACAACAAAACAGCAGAACAAAAGAAAAAGTAACTAAACATTCATGGGGAAATCTAACAAAGACAATAAATTATGAGTAACTGCAGAAAAGTCCATAACTCGGTATTTTTTACTGATTATAAAGTAAGCATATGCAGGATTCACTAAGAAAAGTATAAAATTTACATATTGCTGTTTTACTGTTCCTTTGTAGATATTATTGTGTATGTTTTATGGGTTATGATATAATTTTCAGCTTTGGATACCTTTTAAAGAAATACAGATTATTGCTGTTATTCTTAAACCATACTTAAAACAAACAAAACAATCACTCTCTTATTTAAATGCAAAAAGTGAATATTACTGCTAAAACATCGAGTGAAATAAATAGGCAATTTGACAGATATGTTCAAAACTCTTAATTCTTGTAAGACTTCTAAGTAGGGTGATCTCAAACTGTCCAAGCAAGTGATAGTGTTTAAAGTATTAGCAACAGAAGTGGAAGAAAAGACAGGTAAACAAAACAAATTTATCCAAAACCATTCTATTAAAAGAGTAGCAGGCATATGGAACAAGCTGTTTAGTAAGACAGCTGGTTAAGATAGCATAAGTAAGCTTAAGAGGCAGCTAGATATTCTTATGCAGAAAGTGGCTTGGATAATACAGCAAGAGAGTATAAGGCTGAGAGAAGTAAAGTGAGACGTGCTCATTGCAACACAAGATTTACTATCATGAAAATTTTTTACAGTTTGGGGTTTTTTTTCTCCTTTCCTTCCATTAAGGCTATTCCATAAACATCTCATTAATTATGAAATACATTATATGTAATTTGCATTATCTTTCTTATTTGTGAAAATGTTGAAAATCACTACCAGACAAAACTTGCTATCTGGATATGTTTTCCTTGAGATCAAGTATTTCAATAGTAAACTGACAGGCTCTATCAAAAACCGTTTTTTTTTTAATGAAAATCATAAAGGAAGCTTGATTGCTTCCCATCTCATGGCTGCAATCAGAAGACATCTTGTCTATAAAAATTTTTTTGTAAAATTTGCTACTTTTCTGTTACTGAGAGAAGCACAATTGCTGTAGTGCTGCCAAAACACTTTTTATCTCATTATGGCCTTTTAATTTTCAACTATCTGGGCTAGAGTTGATCAAAACTGTAGTCAAATTACCGGTACAACTAGAATTCTTATTACTGTCATGGGCAGAATTGGATGCATGGCAGTAGTGTTTGGAATTGCACGAAGAATATATCAAACTTAACCTTAACTCACTTTTAAATTAGGATTCACACGCCAAGATCCTGAGTTCACAGACAATTTTTCAATAATTTCATAAGATTTAATTATTAGTGTTATTCTAATAACAGAAGCTAAAATATTTTAAATATCTTTAAAAAGCAATAATCAAACCTAGAACTTGGCTACAAAATAGTGAATTCCCATCCCTGCATACAGCCAGAATGATGACCGAACCACAACTTCTGATATTGCTTCAGGCATTGCTGGAGACAATTGTTTCTAGCAAGCTTTCCATCTCCTTTTCCCAGAAAACAATTTTTCTCTAAAGAAAAATTAAACTTTTTTTCTGTCTTAATCATATATATCATATTTCTTACCCTCCTTCAACTTGGTTTATGACTAGAAAAAGCAATTTGATTTATCTTTTTTCAAAAGAGAAATATTACTTTGGGCTAAGAACCCAAATCACACTAAGCTCAATGACAAGTAATCATTGATTTCATTGGGAACACCACATAGCACCACATTTGTTACTACAATGACCTGAAATCCCATAAGGTGCTCGATGGATGTTCTGCTTTCATAATAATTTTATTATAGCACACTAGAGACAGAAGAGTTTATTCAAGCAAATAAATTAATATTATTACTATTTGCAATTATATTAGGGGGGAACAAAAAAATTTAAAAAAAGAAAAAAGAAAAAAATATTTTGTCTCTCTATCCCCCGTATTTTGTTTGTAAATATTTGTTTGTAAAGAAATTCACATTAACAGCCACTGCTTTAGTTCAGTGGCTGACAATACTTAATGTCCACAATCCAATATATGTTTAATAAGAACCTGAGGAATTCTTCTGAGCGATTGGAATAAATTTTATTGATGGATAGGCCAGCACACCTAGGTATGACAAACATAAACCTGCATATAATTTTTTGCATTATAATGAAAATAAGCAATGGGAGTACTTTGCTTAATGTTTTTCTAGATTGCAAGTATTTTGAGCAGAATTGGTCTTGATGCTGCTGGACAAACTACAGTATTATGAACACTGACCATACAGTCCTTTTCTAAGAAAACACACATTTTTGATCTGAGTACTAAATAGTTTCCTCGTGAAACCTAAAAATTTTAAAGCTCTTTCTTAGCAATACTTGATGGATGGAAATCCAGAATTTTTGTCTTTGTGTCACACAAAACTGGGAGAATAAGACACACGCTCAAACAGCTTCTTTAAAAAAAAATCCTGCACTGCATCTTTATACAGATCAATGTCCAATTATACGCAGAGAGTTGCTGTGGCAAAAGGTCAGGAAAAAATAATCTTTCTGGCATTTATTACTTGGAAAATAAGGTCACATATGAGGTCAACCTCCAAATGTATACAGAATAAATTATACTGCAGCATTCTAAATATTCTGCACTGCAAAAATTATACTGCAATCTCAACATAATCAGAAAAATGAAGTTGAACATGTATTTTCTGATGACTGTACTATACATCAGACTAAGCAAAGAGGCGAAAAACCAGGTCCAACTAATCAACAACTAATAAAAAGCTTATCATATATTTCTGCTTAATTAGAAACATAACTTCTTATTAAAACTGACTGATTTAATAATTTCCTAACTATGTTTAACACTGAAACAACCTTCCCACAACAAAGTAAAATAATGGGAAACATAGAAAACATTTAAAAATCATTCAGTGATGCACTTCTTTATTGCTTACAGCATAGAAGCAAAACATAAAAGCAGAGAATGCTGGATTGCTTGGTCTGTCTGATTCTCTAAAAAAAAAAATAAAGTGTATCTTTTAAAATAAAAGACCTCCTAATTAGATAACACACATAAATAAAATGAATTGGACACAGTTGGAGGAAATAAATATGCTTGTTTTTCAGAATGAATGTTGGTAGAGAACATTGTCATTGTCCTGATCTAAGTAATTTTAGCTGTTTCACAGACACACTTAATCTTTGCTACCTTCATGGGATAAAAATGAAAGTATATCGAAAATAAGATTGTATTAGTATTTGACACTTCTCACACTATTATTAATTGTGAAATCAACATTACAAACAGGAAAATGCATCCCCAAAATGAAAACATCTTCTGATTCATTTTTACTCGTCTTTTATGCGGAACATTTCTTCTCCTCTTCTCCAAACTACATGAGGAATGTAAATCACTGGTGTTCTTTTATCTGTTGCAGTCATGTCTAGTTTGATTTTCCAAATCACGCTTTGACAGAAGGATTGTATATAATATATCACAGGCAATGCCAGTGGAGATAGAATATATGCTAATCATTTTCAAAAGTACTGATTTTTTTTTTCCTTTTTTTTAAATTTTTATTTTAATCTGCTTTGGACACTTGTGATTTCATTTCATGTTCATTATGAAAGATACTGTGTTCTTTACTCTGGGCTAGAGACAAGATTTACTGTTTTCTCTGATAATATGATCAGTGGGCTACTCCTCTCTGATAACCCACAACTGCAATACTAATAGGTTGATAATGACGTTTTAAACTTTACACTTTTGTAGGCATTGTAGGCTTCACTCACCTTGTTCAAGTGGCTGGCTTTTATTTGAAGTAGTTTTCATCTTGAGTGCCTCCCTAACAGACATGTCACAGCAGGAGCCTTTGTTAGTGTCTTGGTCACTGTCAGCCTGATCACTGTCCCCATGCCCGCTGTCCCTCAAGCTGGCTCTTTCTGGATCCTTGAACGTGGAGCTACTGAAATACATATTAAAAAAAAAAAAGAAAAAAAAAGAAAAAAAAAGAGAGAGAGAGAGAGTGTTGTATTTACTTGTTCTAAGTTGAATTGTACTCTCTGGCAAAGCAATTTTGACAAGAATGCAAATGGGGAAGCCAAGAAAGTTATTTAATAGGCCTTACCTTTGAACAAACTGCTGCCTGCTGCCCATGTAATTGGGCTCTGCGGGAAAATTGTCTGTCTGTGAAAGAGAAGGAAAAAAATACGTATAGTTGTACACTGGACAAATCTCCTGCAGAGCAACAAGATTTCCTAGAGGAGAAATGATTAATAATTCAAAAATTCCCTTAATCTTCAGATTTGTACATTTTAATTAAATTGGAAAATGCTGGCATGTAATTATGTGCTCAGAACAATTAAATGATTCCGGTCCACAAATTACCTGCTAAAGTAAACAATGAGGCTCCAATAAGTGGCATTCTCTGTTAGTAACCTGACAGATGACACTGTTTATGTTTTTTCATTAGACAGATATTAAGACTGATGGTTATTGAAAATGAGAGAAAAAATTACTCTTGCATATTAAAAAAAGTGAATTATTCAATAATACTAATTTTTAATCATAATTACATCATCTACTGGGATTCTGAAGCTCTTACTGCTGTAATACAGTTTTGTATACCGCTATATTACACTTGAATTGAAAAAAATAAACAAAAAATCAAGAAAATTTATGTCTGATTAGCTGTGGGGTTTCTCAGATGCTACTGGAAAAAGTGCAAGTATGAAAATATTTGGATTTTCTCTCTTTAATTTTCATCAGTATTAATAGCTATGTCAGAATAATGAGAACCACGCATGCAAACAAGAACATTAAATGATCACTGTTGACAAGTAGGTTTTAAAAGAAGATACTTTAAGTCTGTCATGTATATTTTTAGCAGCATGAGCCAAGTAACTGTAGAAGCAGAAGTATTAAAAGGATCCAGACCAACATGGAGTCCTGCCAAAGGGAACTGAATTCCCCTTGTATCATTAGCTGAAGTTCTTTGGGAGAGAGAGAGACTGCATCATTCAGAAAACTCCGCATACTGTACATTCAGGCACGTCACTTCTTCTTGCAGCTGACCTAGCGACAGAGCTTCTACTGTTTTCTGCATCACTTCACATCACACCACTCTGCTCCGCAGCAGCGCCAGCTCCCGCAGCAGCAGCAGCATCCAGAGGATCAGTATCCCCAACACGGGCACCGCTCAATTAATGAAGCTGAGGGACAAAGGTTTAATGTCACACAGCAAGTGCTTACACAAGTGACTGGGATCTTGGATGTTTGGGTTTCCCTGCCACTCCCCACACCATTTTTTTAATCTTTGTTTTGGTTTGATCAGTAGGAGGTAATTAGAAATATTTGCTACTTTTTGTATGGTTGGAATATTTGAGCTTGGAAAAGAGGCAAAAAAGTTTTATTCAAAATTTAAGTCACTGCTGTTTGCAACAGAAATTGGGCAGACACTTGTTACTCCCAAGGGACTTGTGAAATAGATGTGTTTGTATACCATGGATATGTTTTGTGTTTTACAAAAGGGATGGAAAATATAGAGCCATCTTCTGTTCAGCATGTAGGCCAATGTACACTGCACTTTCTTCTAGTTTCTAAATTCTTTAGCTCAAAAAATAAGATTATAACACATATGTTCACATCCATCCTAGCTTAATATATGCAATTAGAATAAAAGTTCATCTTCACATTCACTATGTATCAAGTTAGTAAAATAAACATTGAAAACAACAGAAAAAGGAGGTGTATTTCAGCATCCTTATGTGCATCTCTCAAAGGCAGCACATCCTATTTTGGAAGCAGATATAATTCTGCTGTTTCTTCTGACAAGTTTTAAGCTATTATCTCTATTTTGTGCAGCAAACCTACCTGATACATATACACTCATATACAATCATTATGGCACTTACAGAACCCAGTACTTATCAACCTGAATAAACCTTTACAACTGCAGAACTCATGTTCTTCTCTATGTCTAATATCTCAAATAGAGATATCCAGGAAAACTGACCTTATGCTTTTACTTACGTAAGACATCTGTCTCCTCCTAAACACAGCTGCTACCAAAATCAACATTTCCATTTTTCATGACATTGACAGTCAAAATGCCTGCTAAAAACTGCCTTTTCATCAATTCTCTGCCATTAAAAGAGTCACACTTTTGCCCTAGAAATAACTCCTCCTTTTTGATGGTGCTAAGAACTTAACTGTAAATTGGACCACTGTAACAACCGGTCGTACTTTTTGTCTCTGCTTTTTCATAGCAAAAAAGCATTTCACGCAAACGTGGATGAGCCAATACACAGACTTTAAAATAGAAGATATGACCACAGCTGCTGAAAAATTCTTCATTTATGGTAATAATTAAAGACTTTTAACTAGATAATAATTTGACCAATTACCTTCATACTCTATTTTGCAGCAATACAATGAATTGGGTGCCATGGTACAGCAATTGCATTATTACAAAAGAACAAATGTTAGTACTTGATGATCATTTACAGACACACAGCTCAGTTGAATACTGTTCTTTCTGCTCTAAAGGCATTAGTCCTTCTTCTATGAATTATGAAGGTATGATGCTTGTGTTGAGCTGTAACAGCACCCTGAGATACAGGCAGCAAAGGGAGAACTGTTTCATGTATGAAAATATCCATTAAAAATTGTGATAATTAAAAAAGAATTTAATGCTAAGGCTTGGCAGTTTGGAGGAATCTTAGAAATGTAAACATCTGCTTCACAGTGGATGAGAGAGAGAGACAAATGTCTAACATGTCTAACTCCTTTAAAATCTTTTTTTTCCTTTTTTAATCCCAGTTGAAGTGAGAGGTCATATACTTAAAATTTTTACACTTTAACATCTATGGAAGTGATATTACACATTCCAGCTCATGCATTAATCATACCTCTTTACATTGCATAGCTGTAACTCTAGGAAATGAATACTTCAAAAATCTAAAAAACCTCTTGTTCTACTCTGGATATACAGCCCTTTCTAGGACACCAAAATCACCAAAACTCTGGACTTCCAGTTTTAGGATAGGTTGCAGTTCACCTGCAGAAAACCACCTAAAATCTAGTCAGCTACACTAGCTAATCAGCCAAAACTCCTCAATGTGCCTTCGAGAAATACAAAATATCCCATTTGGTCATCTAGCACTAGGTACATAATGCTCCTGGGGAGTATTATTGGCATAGAGGAATCTTGACAACCAGTAAGATGTCCAGTGCAATAGCCAAAACTAAGTAAGATGCATCATGTCAAAAGAGAATTGCTTGCAATTGCAGTCTCCTGATAAATAGACAAAAATTATTCAAATGCCACCTCCTGAAGAACAAAATAAAACGAACTCCACCCTCGTTCTCACCTTCCCTCCAAAAAAATCTCCACCAACAATCTGTCTCTAAAAGTCACCAGAGTCAAACTGTAAAAGAAATGTTTTCTATCTCTGTGATTCAAGACTGAGGGATGGAATATCAACTAGGTCACCAGCAGCTACCACAGCACAGGTTCTCCAGTAGCAGGACAAATGTTATCTAAAATTAAAACAAAAGCAGAAATGTCCACAGCTACCAGAAAATTAAAGTCTGTGATATCAAGCTAACTGTCCAAAGGCACCTTAGAGAAGCCCCTGGTTTTAGGGCTCATTTTCATAGATTAGTGGAACCAGCTCATTTCCAATGAGAATATGCTGTTAAACCATTCAACAGATATTCTTTTTTGACAGTTGCCACAACAAACCTTTACAAATACTTTATTTTACCTATCTGTTATAATATGTGACTCTGGATCAAAAATTAGGAACCCTGTCATTAGTGTAATGTTGCGAAAAAATGTCAGGATTTCTGTACACACATTCGATACAGCTTTCTTGGAAGTTGAAGCTCATTATAAAAAGCCACTTAAAAAGAGGTCAGAATGCCTAGGAACCTTTCAAAAGCTGCAAAAATTTTAAAAGAAAGGGTTATTTCCTTTCAGAAATATTGTAGAGTTTGATTTTGCTACCTTTTGCTTCAGTTAATTGAGGAGAAGGAAAATAAAAGAAGAGGCAAATTAAACCTGTGCAAAATATACTTTTCATAGAATCATAGAATGGTTTGGGTTGGAAGAGTCCTTAAATATCATCTAATTCCACATATTCCCTCCCCATTATGGGTATACCTTCCACCAGCTCAGGTTGCCCAAAGACCCATCCAGCTTGGTGTTGAACACCCCCAGGGATGGGGCACACAGAACTTCTGTGGGCAACCTGAGCTGGTTGGATTTACTAGTATGGAATTTCAAATGCGACTATATAATTGCTAAAGTTCAATAATGGGACTTTGAAAATCATTAACTGGCCAGGGTTAGCATGAACAACATATAGAATATCTTTCCAAGTGCCATCAACTCTCTACAAAACTATTCAGTTTATTTCACCTGTCAGGACTTGCATATTATGACCACACGAGGACCTAGATAAACTAAAATTGTTGCCAAGTATAGCTCTCAAAAGGTGTATTTGTAATACTAAATTTTATAGACTCGGAAATAAAACCATTGAAAAGTTTGAAAGTCGACAGTTAAGTTTCTACTAATTAATTCTGGAATGGCTGTGGTTTCCAAAAGTTTAATTTAGGGAAAGGAAAATGAAAAATTACAGCCAAGAACAGAGCATGAGAAACAAATTCTTCATAGGATCCATTAACCTTAAATAAACTCAGAAGGAAAAAAAAAACCCTAAAAACCTCACCACTGGAAACAGTTTGGAGCAGCCTGGGCCAAACATTACACAATGAATTATGGAGAATATTTTTAGCAATGGGGTATATTCATCTCTTATCTCTTTTTTATCTTTTCATAAATTCCTGTTCACAAGGTATATGTGTTTAATTTTGTTGAAATATTATGCTATTTTTATAAATACAAGGGAGTTCTATTGTGGCTCTGCACACACTATTTTTTTATTTTAAATTCAGGTTTAGAATTACAGCACCACATTAATCAATCAGATTTCAAAAATTATGCTATTGCTCAGTAAGAAAACAGTAGATGACTTCTACTTTCAAGAATTCCTGCATAAAACATGCTGTTTCTTAAAAACTAGATGTTCCTCATGATTTTTCTCTTTCTCTTAACTTTTTCATAAAAACATTTTTGTCTCACAATTGTGAAGATTTCTAACAATATTTGGTGCATTCCATACTCTTTGAATAAAATTAGAGAAAATTAAAAAAGAAAACAAGTGTGCAATTCAACAGGTCTGTCTAAAAAAAAAGAAAATAAAACCAATGCCTACAAAGAAAAAAAGGAATTGAGAAAGAAAGAGACAGGAACAGAGAGAGAAATTCAATATTTAAGTATTCTTGACAAATTATGCCTAGAAATAATTGTCATATAAAGGAAAGATGTACTCTAAAATACAAAAAAAAAAGTCTTAGACATTAATCAGATTTATGAATATTAGACAACTAGAATATTCATAATTTTTTCTCAGAATTACAATAAGAAGTATCACATTTTCTGAAATGATTAAATGCAGCTCCATTTTATGTAGGTGTTCATACCTGGAACTATAATAAAGCAAAATGTCTTTGCTGACTCTAACTTCTTTTTAATTAAACATTAAATGCAAAAATGAAATGAAACATCTCTCACCTTTATCAGACTGCCACTTAATATCTAATTCAAGCATCTTCTGTGACTTTTCTTGAAAAGCTGAATTCCAAGTACTCACCCTTCCCCCATGAAACAAAGATCTTATATAATGGCAATCTCTTCTGGAGGCAAAAGAATTGTATTCTGCCAAATTGAGTTTTGAAAGAGCAGACAATTGTCTTCATTTTGTTTGGAACAGTGTGGGTTCAACACAGTGCAATTTTTCACAAAGACTTCTCAGTATAAGACTACCAGTAAGTGTGTATACTTAGCCTCAAATAGTAGTTTTTGGTTCCACAAGATTTACTTCATTAAGAAAATTCATTATCCCAAAAGAAAAAAAACAAGCAACAACAAAACCAAAAACTGGCCATAAACCTCTCATAAGTTGTTCTATCTTTTTCAAGGACAAAATTAAATAGGCTATTTTTAAAAATATTATCCTGCTTTGTGCTCTCCTCTCTCATCCCTTTTTAAAAAGCTTTTGAGATATAATTTATATGACATGTACATATTTGGGAAACTTCATACTTGCTGCAAGATGTGTATTTTGGTGTTAGAAGTCCTACACTGTGTTTATGTGAATTTCTGACATAGCATTCTTCAAAAGCACATTGAAAACACAGTGCAGTAAAAACAGTCAAATGCACAAGGCAATATCATTCTCGAGGCTTGCTGTACTCTTTAATAAAGTGTTGGTTGGTGGTTTACGTTTTGTCTTCCTCTTGAATGAGAAAAGCAAAACTGCGAGAGGAACAGGTCTTGAGCTTTTCAATCAATTGCACAGTGACTTCTGAAAAGTAAAGCTCTGAGGACGGACACTACCATCCTTTCCCATAAGCAAAGGAATGCAGATCTCCAAGTATGAATGCCTAATCCATGCACTGTTTTCCCTTAGCAAGTACCATATTTGTTACCAAAAAAAATTATTGTTGATTCACTGGTTAAGGTGTCATACTTAGGAATTGTAGATTATTTCAGTTGTTTGTACTACTGGTTTAATGAAACCTGTTTAATGAATTCTGTTGAATTTTTATAAGACTTTATTCTGCAAAACAATAAAGATGGCAGAAGCCTGGACAGTGGGAATTTAACACAGTGCAAGGATTAGAAATCGCAAGGCCCAGACAAGGTTCTCTCATCTCACTGATGACTGCACCAAGTCGGAAGACTGAAGAAGCTAAAAAGGTCACTGCAGAATGACATAATTTTAAGTGATCCTGGTAAAAAAAAAGTAGACCTGAGTGACATTCAAAAGATGAGGTGAGACCAGGCCCTGATCTGATTTTTTGATATGAAATAAAAGATTTAAGCATTTCAGGAACAAGCTTGTCTCTTTGTCGGCAGGGAAGTCAGCTCAACAGAAGCCTTCAGCTCCTCTACCAGTGCAGGATGTGCATTTAAGGTCAGACTTCTCTCCCTTTAAGAAAGATGTGACAAACGAAAAACAGTGAAAGCTGAACCCAAAACTTTCCCCTACTGAAAAGGGAATCAAGATTTTCTGGACCAAACTCAAATTGCTAGATTTTTTGCTATGATTTCATGTTTCTGAGCCTTATTTTATTTTGCACTGGAGAAACATGAAATGTAATGACAATAACGTGGAAAGTTGTGAAATGTGACTAGGAAAAAGGAATTGTAATATGAGCTCTGAAGTTGAACTACTTTTTGGAGAAGATGCAAGATAAGAATGTTGGAAGAAGTGCCAAACATTACACCACATAAAGAGCTCAAGCTGAAAGTACAATAACGCTATCACAGCGTCAATAAATAAACATAATGAAATTCATGACACATTATTGCATTGCTCTGCACTGCCGCTATTCATTTAAAAATGATGAACACATTTTAGATAATTCCCAACTTGTCAGATGCCTGTGAGCGGCGCAGTTAGACTGCTGTTGTGTGAGGCATTTGTGAAGGTCTTACAAGAGAGCTTCATACAACTTATAGCAAAGTAAAGATGGAATATGGGAAGACAAAACAATAACTACACCTGAATCTGCTAGTACAGTTGCATCCAATATATTTACACTGCTCACCAATGATATGTACTTACTGAAGCTACTCTGTCAATAAAAACCACATTAAGAACCTTTTGAAACAGTTTCCCTGTCAATTAGGATGTAGATACATTCTATTGCTCCAGTTTTCCTGTCAATTCAATATACTGGATCATATTAACAGTACTGGCTTGTCAATAAGGCAAATCCGAATCCTATTAATAGAGTTACAGTGCCAATATAATCGGCTTCCCATTTATTGAGCTTCCTAGTATTTGGGAAAGCTGTGAAATGGGATTATAAGGTTAAGTTACATACATCTGTCTCTGTATTACATAAATATTTCAGGAATTGTATCCCGTTGTGTAAAGAAATACATGTAACCACTTTTTATTCCATTAAAAAACTTCAGATGACAGAATAGTATAATAGTTTTCCATTGCTGAGAAAACATTAAATTATCCTCATTTATCACATTGTTTCCTGCTTTCACTAAGTAAAACTGCTATTTTATGAGACCATCTACTTGTGTGCCACACATATAGAACTGCTAAGAAAAGCAAGTACTTTACACTGTCCCCCCTCAAAAAAAGATAATATCTACTTCAGAACATAAAAGGAAAGAGATAAAGCATATTTTGGAAACAAAATACAAAGCATTCCCCAGTTTCAATCTGTTTTTAGCCCCTGTGCTGTGCTGTATAATCTTTGTGGAAATGAAACATGGAAGTATAATTCTAGTATAACAGAAGTGCCTGGAAATAATTAATAAGAGGTATTAGTTCATGCATTAAAAAAAATAGCAGAAAATCAGCAAACCTTCTATTTAATAGAAGTCTTAATGAAGTTGAACATTAGTTGCTTTTAACCACATTCAATGCGAAATAACTACTTTTACAGGATTAACAGAATATACAACAGACCGTTAAACCTGATTATATTAAAAAAATAAAAGGAAAAAAGTAATTGCATTAAAATATACTGGCTATTCTCTTATAAAATTACCTCTCTAGGTCTGACTTGAAAATTTGGATTTAAAAAAACATGTTTCAAAAATGACAGTTAAGGGTCAATGAATCAAGCTGCCCATTATATTTTCTGGTAGCAGATGGGTGCAATGAAACCTAATGATTGAATTTGAAACGCTTTAATGCTCCTTTTATCTATGGCTCCCACCATGTTGAGTCTACCTTAGTATTCATAACAGATACTATGTTTACTGCATAACAGACTCAATTACAATTAGCTAACTAGAATGAAATCTGCACGTAACGCAATATTCCGCTTATTCATATTCAAGAATATCATACCATGAACTCAAAATAACAATACATGTAGGAGTGTGTCATTGACAGCATTTGTAGGTTGGGTAGTTTGGTTTGCTTTTTTTTTTAATTTTATTTTTCATTTTAAATATGAAGTCTAGAAATTAGAGGAAAACTTAAATCAAAATTAAAGGGAAAAAATTTAAAATAGTGCCTTGAAATGTAAGGATATGATCAAAGTATTTGTTTAGAATTTAAAAATGTTTAGAACCCTTTTCTTCTGCATGACAACACTATCTGTTTTTTCTTTTCCTTATCTTTCTTTCTCTTTCTTTCTTTCTTTCTTTCTTTCTTTCTTTCTCTTTCTTTTCCTCTCTTTCACATTCTGCAGTGTAGTTTTGATCTCCTGGCATTTTTGCTTTTTAATTTTGAGACACATCTGAAGTGTCTTACTTATCAAGCATTCCCAGTGAAGCCAGTAAGTAAAATGAAATTTGTCCTATACTTACCACTGCTTATTTCCTGTTTCTAAGAGCAACATAACCCAAATGTTTTCTGAACAGATAAAAGCTTATAAACACTGCAGTACTGGATGGTGGAGAAGGAGAATAAATTATGGCCTTTGAACAGTGTTAATCTGCTTTGTACTTATCATATTTAGTAAGGAGAAAACAGAGACAGTGGATATTTAAAATGTGTTAACTTTGTGTTAACATCTATCCAGTATGTTTACCTTTTTCTGTCCAACCCATACTCTCACTAAAAGCAACAATAAAACTCCCACAAGCCATGACCTGAGGTCCAGTGAAATCAATGGGTGTTTTCAAACTGGTTTCAATAGCCCTTGGATCAGTCTGCTTACTTCAATTACTGGCTAAGCGAGCCTTTGCACAGCGTGCTACATTCCCACAGATACATGTGTTGTATGCTGAAGAAAGTTGCATTTGAACAGATTTGTAATGGCAGTGACAGGGAAAGGTGATTAGCTGGGCAGCAAACACTGTATGTGGCATGAAATTCCAGTTCTGTGTTTCTTCCCTACAGGGTGAAAGAAATTAGCAACAAAGATGAAGCAGGATTTGGTTCTGAAGCCACACAGCCTGCACAGAAAACACACACAAAGAGGAACACTGAAGCTTTCTTCCTAGGTGGCGACCAGAAAAAAGGAGTAAATCTAGATAGTCTCCTTTTCTTTAAAGCTGCCACCTTGTCCGCTTTCTCTTTCTAAAATCCTGCATCAGAAAAAGAATGATTCCCCTAAATTTCCTAGGAATTCAGAAGAAAACCACAGATTTTAAAACTTACATTATAAGTTTCTGTCTAATTTCTTATTTAGGTCATGCAAATCTTTATTTCAACTTTTTTGTTAAAAATACTCAACAAGGTATTCTCTGAACGTTTTGTGACAAGATACAAAGCCCTACTTTCACACAAATGCCTTCACATAATTATTTCCTCTAAGGACTAGGAAAGCATTAAATACGTTGCAAAAGTAATGGCTGAATTTATGACAGAACAGTAGATCATCAAGCTTTACTCACAGACTCACACGGCCATGCAAAGAGATCTTCAACTGTAAAATGGTGATGAGTTGATTTATTATTTGTGACATAAGATAAATAATTTAGGCTTGCACAAATTTAGCAAGAGGTTCTGTCCCTAAATATATTTTAAAGTCATAACAGTCATGTGTCTATGATGAGGTACCTCATAAAATGGAAAGTTTGATTGAATACACCATTACACCACAAGTATAGTTGCAGTGGTCAAGTAGACTTGGGCAGAAAAAAATAAAGCTGTTCTTATATAGTCCTGTGTGCATGCATCTACAACTCTGTCACTTCAATGTTAACCGACTGCAATGTCTTCTGATAGAAGTCCATATTAAATTGATTCAAAACAAGCAAAAGAAAAAATAGCTACTCTTCTTTACAGGATCACCTCATCTAGGACACAACATCCACTTAACTGAGTATTGCCACAGGTAATCTCTAACTTTATAAGTACTTAAAAGCTGACTTTGACCTGTAAATTGTTAACAGATGAGTAGAAAAATGTTCTGGATTGCCCTTCTCATTATGGCATGTCATATCAAGACTCTGAAATCAGATCTTTCTGTAAAATTAAGAAGATTCACATAAGATACTGTCTCTGCAAAGATTCCAGAATTAGATAAAGTCATCTTTCTGTTCCAAAGCAGTGTTGGTTTGTCAATATCTAGGACACTGCTGCAGGTTTCACCAGGGATAGAGTGACTGAACATGAATGCTAATATTTGACTGAGGGGTTTGTTAAAACACAGGGATTTAATTATGGACTTCCTCTCTAGCTAATTAGCAGGATGCTCACCCAGTGTGTGAGCAGTTTTTTCCAAAGTGGAATGCATTGAACATCAACTGAAAGATATATATATATATATACATATATATATATATATATATATATATATATATAAAATTTTAAGATGTTATTTATGACCTCTCAGAGAAAATAGTTAATGAAACCTTCTCCAAATAATGTCCACATCACAGAAGTTCCCAAGTTGACATTCAGAAGCTTGCGTATGTGGAAACCTCTTTCAAAGTGGGAAAAGAAAAGAAAACACTACAGGTGCAGTGTAAAAAATTTCAAACAAAAGTTCATGCAAAATGAAAAAAATACCAAACTTGGGATTGCTCATACTGCTCTTCCTGGAGAGTCAAACTAGATCATGTGTAACACAGACTAATGCTGCTCCCTGCAGGTGGATCATAAGCCCACATGAAGCCACACCAACTTCCAACTTCACTGGAATTCAACATGGAGTTAGGTGCTTAGCTGCAGAGAGTGATCTCCAGGAGCACAGCCTTAGCATGCAATTCATTTACTCATATGCCCTCAAAACTTGTTTTAAGGGGGAAAAAAACCACTAGAAGATGAATTATTTCCATGGGAATTTCTTCCTTTAAATAATCTCAGGGCCATCTTAGTTTACAGGTATTTCATCACATTGTGCCATTTGGAATAAAACAAAAGCTTTAACATATTAAGGAACTACCATATTTTTCAGTTCACATGAAGCTTTATTAATGTCTTGATAAATTCCTAAGAATGACTAAACTTGAGTTTGTTTGGTGTTTTTATGTAAATCTTTTGAGGCATAAAGCAATAAAATACAAAATACCCTTCTAAACTATGCTAAAATCAACAGCAAAATCGTTCACTTTCCTTGAAAACAGAATCAGTATCATGCTCCTAGGATGCTGTGGATCACACTTCAGCACAGAGATTTTGCAAGGCAGTGGTATAGCATCCCGGTTCTGAAGGTTTATAGGAGCATTCCTTCTTTAACCTTAGCCACAGGATAATAAATAGCACCAATATAATGACAGTCCAAGCTACCAGGAACCTGAAGAATGTGAAAGGAATAGACTGGCAGGAATTAATCTGCCATTTTTATATATCTGCCCAAGGGAAGTATTGTAATTGCAAAAATTTACACTTAGACTGCTGAGACTCATAGTAATTATGTTTCTTTTTTAATAGAAATAGCCACAGGTAGTAACAAATTGGGTTTTGAGATGGGGAACTGGGCATGCATTCTAACCCAAATTACTATGTAATTGTCTTTATTATAAAACACTATCAAAAACCCAAAACTTAAATCAGAACAAAAAAAAAAAAAACCGCAAAAAACCTTTCCCTTAAAAAATTCTTCTCCTCCATGGCTTTTCAGCATGTGTGCCTATTTCTTCATCCACAGGTATCAGCAAGACCAGTATGACTGCAAGCAATTCATCTAAATATTTTTTCCATTGCTAACAAAAGTTCCTGAAGCTTACATTTGTTTAATAGAAACAGCTTATTCTTGCTTTACAAGTCGGTCAAAATCTGGAAAATCAGATATTCATTCCTAAATTTCCTAAGTTGCCAATATCCGGGGATGAAGGAAAGACGATTTGTGGTCTACACACATATTAAATGAACTCAAGTTAAAGTTCTCTTCAAAATTCTGGAAGGGTGTTTGAAATAAATGAGCACAGGAAAGTACTTCAAATGAGTTATTTCATGCTTGAAGGAATTGTTATTTTGTTACATCACATCGTTGCAATAATGAGAGGTATACTTTTGGGAAAGATCATGCATGTGGTGGCCAATGAATAAAAAACAAAATAAATTGATACAGCTGTTTCTGCCCCTTGCAATACTATTGCCTGTTACACCTGAATAGCAGCTATAGGTGGTTTAAATAGACAAAAATATATTTACGGATTGAGACAAAATGAAGACTGTATATTGAAATAAATAACAGACAACATCTTGTTTTCACCTCCTTTTCACCCAACAGCTATAAAGCTGACTGATATTGCCTTGGAGCTATGAGACGCAAATTATCGTGTGCTTTTTAATAACTAACCAGTTCATGGAATCAGTTAAGTGCTGTTTCTTTTCATATGTTGCATGAATTATACTTCCTTTTAATCATCACTCTCAATCCTGAGCTTTGATAGCAGGATTCCATCATGAAGTGGAAAATGAGGTCCTTCCTTACCAATACTCTTACCTCAGGAAAAAAAAATGACAATGTCATTTCTTACTAAACTTGATGGTTTCTAGTTTGCAGCAAAAGGTGCAGGTTGACAGCATCTTCCAAAATGCTGCTACACAGCTCTGTACAGATCATACACAATATAAAAAAAGAAAAAATTAGATGCACATTGCTCATTAATAATGTCTTTTTTCCATCTAGATGGTTCTTTTGATTCCATTTTGCTCTATTTTCTGTGTATATCCACATATGCATGCGTACACATAGTTACATTATCTGGCCCATAGCCTAGAAATAGAATAGTTTCTAAGGCTTCGTGGTTGTCATTTTAAAAAGGCTTTTAATTTCATTATTTCCCAAGCACTCTAAATTCCACTATATTCTTATTGTCATTTGATCCACTGAAACGATGAAGAGATCACAAAAGAACACACATGGTACTTTACAGCTGTGGCTGAATAATCTGGCCCATGATCATCAAAGCAGGATTGTTTTTATGATCTTCAAATCTGCATATCAAATTACTCAAGTCTCTGCAAGAAAGCAAGACATCAGGACTATCTCAACACAACATGAGAAAATGCAGTTGGAGGCTAAGTGAAAGTAACAGCTTTGGCAGCTTTGCAGCGTTCTTAAAGCAAAGGAGAGAAGCAACAGGGAGCAGTCCAGGTAACACAGACTAGCAGATTCTGGGATGAATTCTGCACCTGCTTTTACACATCAGCAACCGCACACCTGTAAATGATCTCTTTAATTTTATGGTTCTATTGACCTAAATTAAAATGATCACTGATTAAGTGTTTTAAGGATCCTTCCCTGAAAGAAATAATAATTTAATTACACATGTATATGTATATTTCTACAGGCCTCAATATTACTTATTCACTGGCTAAGGATGTGCTTTTTTCTAGATTAGCACAAAAAGAGCATTTTTTACTCTGCTGGTAGTCACTCAAGTGCTGAATCTAAGGTACATCATTAAAAGAATGTTCTTTTCTTTGCTACTTTTCAAATTTTATAGAATTTAAATATTTTCATTAAGAATTAATGAACGTTTGTTTAGCCCACTTCAGCTTACCTTTTTTTTAAAACTGATTCGTAGCTAAACAATCATAAGTGGTTGCTTAGCAATCAGCAAAGAGCAAGACAGAAATATAGTAAGTAAGGAAACTGACTGACATGTTCTGTGTTTGAATCATGGTGTTCACTTAAAAACAACTGAATAACACCAAGAGAAGTTTAAAACAAAATTCTCTTAATAAAAGAATACAAAAAAACCTGTTTGTAGGAACAACTTATGCATTTAAAAGCTACAAATTGTTATTCACATGTCTGTCGCTATAAAAAATCATGTAGCTATTATTAAAAGTGCATTAAAATCCTTCAAATGTTCATGAAACCATTATTTACCTTTTGTTTTAATTCAATTGTCAACTGTGCTTCCAATGATTTTAAAAACAGTATATATCTACAAAGCAAGCAAGAGTTTACAGCTTTGAAGACTTGAAATTGATTTTTAATGCACCAGCTTTCAAACACTACAAAGGCTGCTCTCTGCTGATAAAGACAGTAAACAAGAAATTGTCCTTTAAATGTTCCCTTTAATGTTTTTCTTTAATTAAAAATCAATCAAAAAACATGGCCACATAAAAAAATTAAAATTAAGACATTAAAAAATGCTTTATGTTTTTGACACACAATACAGTCAAACCAGAATGAAAACTTATGATGTTACTTTTGTTTACTTGCATTAGTTTAGTCTTTTTTTGCACTGTAAACACAAAACAAAAGCATGTAAAAGTAGTTTATCCCTTAGCTCTTTTTATGGAAAGAAAATGTTAAAAATATGATGAAATTAAACTAGAAATTATAAAAGTACTAAAGTAAAATACTTTTCAAATACTTTAAGATTATTTTAATATATTCCTATCCTCTAATCAGACTGGAGCTTATTTATGTAGATTAGTTACATCTAGAGTCTCATTTATCTAACCTGTATTTATTCTTTGATCACAAAGCTTGTTAACTTAAATGGTCTTTTATTGTTATTATTCGTTTTCCCATAATTATGCAGTTTAACTGCCTGATTTTTTTTTTTTTGTTTTAATAAATATAGGCTCATGCACCAATCACATTCAACAGTATTATGCTGGATGCTCAATGAACTGTAAGAGCCATTTCAATATAATAAAACTGCCTGGAAGCGTTCCAGGGCAAGGGCTGGAAATACAAGTAATCACCGTGTCACTAGAACTAGCCCAGGCACTCCACACATGTGGTACACAGATCAGGGATGGTCTGAACCCCTCTCTGAAAATAACTTTGCAAGACTACCACTGCAAGAACCTACAATGCATCAGTGAGGGGTCTCACCCACACAGCTGAAATTATGCATTTGCATCTCATGACAAGCCTTTTCCTTTCCCCTTTGGAGTTCTCCTTTGGCAGGCCACAGAGACTGCAACACAAAGCCACCCAGCAGGGAACAGGATGAGATTAGGAACTTTTCTGTTATGGGTTAAAGTATTTTATGAACATGAAAACTCTGATCTGATACATATGCCACAAAGCCAGTATAAAGGCCTATGGCTAAAATCAAACATCCTAATTTGAAGGACTTAACATGCCTAGACTGCTTATACCTTATTATGTTGAAAATAGACCAGTACTGGGCTGATTGTCTTGAGGGTTGGAAAAGGAGACAATCCCCTCAGTGAACCACAGTGATACACAAATTGAACTTTATGCTGTTTCTCTGTACAAATAACACTAATACTTGGCTGAAACTATGCAGTTTTGTCTTTATATGTAGAGAGACTCCTCAGTTTTGAGGAAAAAAAAAAAAGATCTCACGTCAAGAAGTGGATGAATTGCTCTGCTATCCTTCCTGTACAGGTAATACCACTACCTATGTGGAAGCAAATGAGTAGGAGAAAGAGATGGTTCTTGTGTGACCTTATTAAGAAGGAAATGTATTAGCAGCTCTTGGGATTTAGATAGAAAATATATGACTGCTCAAGAAGGTTATTTAAAGCATTGTCTAGTATCCTAATTAACAGGGACATTCATAAGAATTTGCTTGTTCTTGAATGTAGTAGTTAATACTGAGTATTTTATCTAAAATATTTAATTATTTACTTTTTTCTTTCTCATAGGATTTACAGTAATTAATCCAGAACATTCTTATGTTAAAAAAAAAAGTCTCCAGCAGACTGAAAAACAAAGGTTTCACTATGACAAATAGATTAGTAAGGCTTAGAATGCACCCTGGCTAAGAATTGTGGCAGCTGCACATTATTCTGTTTCATCTCATCAACAAATGCAGTGACTAGTCAACATCCTTGATCCCCCCCCTCAAAACTTAACAAATAAAACACTTAAACTCAAGGAACTTTTTTCCCCAGTCATTTTGCCACTCTCTTCCTAGTAGTTTTTTCTATTTCTTTTCTTTTTTCTCTTTTTTCTATTAAGGCAAGAGCCTGCAGTCCCCTGAGAGTTTTACTAGTTTCCTGTATTTTTGAACCCTTTAGCATTAATTTTACCACTTCTCTTACAGCTGAAGTAGCCATACAATTGAAAGCATAAACCTTTCAGGCTATCTGCTGCAAAAATTTGTCCCAACTGTTCTACACTGACCTTTTGGCATCAGAGGATTGCTTCTATATTTTACAGATAAAAACAGAGCTGTATTTCTGCTCTGTTCAACAAATTCTTGTTTAAGTTCCCATCACTGAATTTTTTACCTATAGGAAAACATTAATACTGGTGTCAAAATGTCTTTTTCTTCATACATGCAGGTACTGTCCAGGCTTGAAGAGGTATCTGAAGAATTCTGCCATACAACATATATGTTTTCTTCAGAAAAATAAAAGTCAAATCCAAAAAAAACAACCCACATACATCCGCTTTTTCTATGCAGAATAAGTGCCTTGCGTGGCAAAACTTAAAACTAATTTAGCTTGACTTTTTAACTTTTCTAGAAACAACAAAATAAAGAAAAATTAGGCATGATATTTAGAAACATATAAATAAATCTTAGCTGGTATGTTAATGCTTTCTGGGGAGGAAGGTAGTGAAGAGAAAGAAAAAAATACTGGGGAAAAAGACAAAAAACCCCCCTTTTTTTAATATATAAAATCCCAACTGGTTTACATCCAGATGTTGTGACTTAGGAGGATTTTTTTGATGACAGTTTTGTCTTATCAGAGAAATCAGACTGTATCTATGCTTTCTTAATACCAAGTAAATTTGTGAATATTTCACACATACCTATTGCTAATTTTCCACTTAAAAATATTTCCTGAGTTTTAACAATAATTTCATATTATTCAAAATTTCAAAAATATATGAAAACATGGTAACATATGTTCAGTAATGTGTTCAATGGAGTATTTGATTTCTTTTCCACTGTACACATGATTATGTTGGGTTGACCATCGGACTTGATCATCCTAAAAGTATTGGCCAACCTAAACCATTCTATGATTCTGTGTTACAATTCACATCATAGTTATAAAAACATCTAAATTCCAGTTTCCTTAAATGTTTGTAAAGATGCTGTAAAAAATAAAATATCACAAAAACCTCAAAATTCAAAATGAAGGGCCAAATCCTACTAATGTAGCTATATTCCATAGAGGTCTTATTCACAATTCACTCTTGAACCACTAAAATCATTTATAAAGTCAAAATTATGCTATTGACTGAATTATGAGTAAGAGCAGGCCTTTTCATCAGCATGGGGAAGGATAATAGAAACTTGAGAAAATATTTTGTTAAAGATAACTCTTCCAAGGATCACTCATTGAAATTGTACTGGTAATCACAAATTTGCAGGTATCTTTCCATCTAAGTTTAGGTACTGACAGAGAACACAAAGATGTAGAAAGCTCAGACAACTTTAAGAGCAGTTGAGAGCTGTGACAATCAACCTTGCATAACTTTTTTCACGTCTTATAAAACAGCAAGTTCTATAGAGATATTATTATTATTATTAATTTTTTGTTAACAAGAATTTCTGTTCTGGAAAGACTTTTCTTTTTCATAATGTGTATACTCCACTTTAGAATCTAAAATTGTTTTTTCTCTATTTTTTAATTGTTCTTTATTACAGCTCTTCATTTTGGAAAGTTTGTTTAGATTTCAAATGGACATGTATATCAAGAATGATCCTTTTAAAACAATAGTGCTATAAATATCACCAGCAGGGAACTCAAGATTAAGACCAGATCAGATGCAACACAAAAAAGGAGTTCAGTTCTGCTTCCTCTGTCCATTTCAGAAGCCAGTGCAGAGTGGTGTGTTGCCAGATCAAAATGTATGTGTTTTGTGTCACTATACTATGCAGTGCATCATGACAAAAAACAAAACAAAACAACCCAAAAAAACAAAAACACCTTCATGGAAGCATAGGAAAGGTTTTGTCCTGAAATTCTCGCATAGTCAACTCTAGGATGGAGTTCATTCAATGAATGAAACCAAAGCTGCAGAACACTGTAACACAAAACCAGACTGTACAGAAAACTCCAGACTGTATTTACACAATTCAAGTATTTAGAGGAGTTTTTTTGTAAGAAACCTAGCTTTGCAAAAGACTGCTAAAGCTACAATAATGATACTAGACAGGTAGTTTAAGAGTTGCCTCTCACAACTTAGTGTCTTTAGATAACAGCCTTAGAATAGGCAGCAGTGAATCTTTGGAATATGTAGAGTACAAACCTGAAAACTTGCAAAATGTTACCTTGTACTAGTTATAGTGAGAACAGAGAATAACACTCCTCCATTGAGGTAGGAGATATTAAAAACAAAAAAGCCCCTTTGTTTTCAGATAGGAATTTAACTCATTGAGGATGAGTGCAACTTCTGTGACAAAAGCTGCTTCTCCTTATATGCAGCAGCTGTAGATTTCTTTTTGTAATCTTGAAATTTCTGAGCAGAGCTTTCTCAAAGTATGAAATGGTATATTTAAAGACAGAGCAGCAGCACTAATATGGTTCACGTTTTTTTTTAATTCCCTTGAAGACTCTATCTTCTTAGGTACTACTAGACACCTGGCGATGAAGCTGCACTGGGACTTGACATTAATCTATCGACACATCAAAAACATCAGGTGCCTGAAGTATTAAGAATGATCTGTACTTTATCTTGAAATGCTGTGGGAGTGCCTGGTACAGTAGATACAGCAATTCCCAGCTTGAGAGCTTCTTTCAGCACAGTCATTCATTTTTAGCTGTTGTTTAACAAAAGCTGTGACCACCTCTTTTTTTGTTCACACCCACCTTATTCCTGATGCATTTACAAAACTCCCCAATTATAATTTATGCACCACAAGTACAGCAATAAATAACCTCTAGGATGATTAACACTACTTGCATGTTGCAGATAATTTTCTACACTACTGATACATCATTTTGAGGAACCTATTTCTGGAACCTACTTGTGTAAAGAAACTATTTGTTTTCCTTTATCCATTCACTCTTACTTATTGGAAATCTGCAAGAAGTTGTGACTTGTTCTCACAGGGAAAGGAAATCTCACTAACTCAGGATTTTGGTAGGAGAGATACACATATGTGTAAATTTGTACCTTCTGTTCTTTTTTCTGATGTCTGCACTTCTACATAAAACAAAATTCTGTTTCTTTTAGTCAGGTGAGCAGGTCACCAGAATGAGATGAACCAAATTTTCCCAGTAGTCTTTAAGGCCTAGAGACAACAGAAATCTTCTTTCAGCCATGTTGAGTTTCCATTTTCTCCTGCTTTCCTTCTCTCCAATAAAAAATAATAGTTTGGATCTTAAGTGATTCAAAGGTCACATGGAATTTTGACCCGAGCAACAACGATTGTGCAGCAATGCCTTATATTTAAATATTTTTAACAGACTTCTGTTTGAAAGCGCTGTTTCTAAAGTATCTTTAGAAAATGACTGCTGAAGTTAAGAACAATGAAGCATGCTGAAGTGTAGATGTGTAACTTCCCAATATTTTACTAAACACTGTTCTTAATACACATCAATCTCAGGGGCACATCAAATCACAAATGGTCGATTTTGAGAGGGCCTAAGAACTTGCAAGTCTCTTGCACCAACAAAAGCTGAATGTGTACCGCATCTTCATCTGTCAAACCAACATTTCATACATATATGTATGTAAGCACGTTTAAATTATTTAATTTTTATAGTATTGAAGAAGTTCATTGATTCATACATAAGCAACACATGCAACTGTGGTATATAGGTGGATGCTACAAAGTAGTGAGCAAATACAGACGCTGTCAAATTGTGTGATTAGTGTGTAACAGAAGTCACTTAAAGAGAGGCAAGATTATACCACTCTTACCCATATCAGGAAGTAATTCATTCGACTGCTGGTCCTTTTGGGTCAGTCTGAAACCCCTAGTCACTAAGTAACACTTTACTCCACAGGTATATGTTGATGTAAATTGGGCTATCTGCAGAGTAAAATACTATTAATGAGAAATAAGGGAACCATAAGGCCCATAGGTTTCACTAGGTCTTACTAGTAAGCAAAAAGAAAAAAAAATATTATGAACTCCTAATAAGAGTAAGAAAATTTGGATCTTACTGAGAAAGAAATTATTTATTTGCTATTAAATATTTATAGAATCTATTGGATGTACTAAGTAATAATATAATATTTAGCATGTATATACATCTCCATAGATATATAGTATGTGTATATATACATATATAGATAAAGTTTTAAAGAGAATTGTGGCATTAAACAGTTGCCGAGAAAATGAGAATGAAGAAATGCAGTTCCACTTTATGAATTACATAGTGTGGGATTATCATGTTTCAAAAATATATCTTTAAAAACTAATGGGAGCATTTGTTAGAGAACCCTTACAAAATTCTTTACCTTCCCCTTACTGAGGTACTGAAGAACACTGCTTTACTGGATTGATTAACTAAAAGAGATGACAAGGCAGCTGGATTTTGTTTCTTCTTCTTTTTTTTTTTTTTCCCACTGCCTACACCTTTGATTCCTAACTGTGTAATTTACATATGCAGACACAGGTTTTTGGAGTGATTAAAGATATAGTAGATCCAGAGAGAGGGCTGATCCTTTACTATTTCTCCTTATGTCTGCAGTTTAAATTTTACATGAGGCAGAAGCACAGGACCAGACATAAAGTAGTGCCTACATTCTAAATGCAAATTTTATATAAAATTTACTCCAGGGATGTGGAGATGGAGAATACAAAATACATTTTAGTAATGCAAAAGTACAGTGAAGAGGATCAATTTTCCCCTCTAGCTACTTTAAATCTGAGTCCTTTCTAAATAGAAACCAACTACACTCTTTCTAACTGCGTCTGTTTTGCCAATACAGCCACAAAATATAGTATCAATAAGTATGTTTGAACAGGTTGTACACTAGGTGAAACTGAATGTTTTTTAATCTACTGACTGAGCCATGCAAACCTCCAAAACACTCTGTGTAGATAATGAGGGAAAACAAGACCAGCCTTAGATATACCAGTATATGTTGTGAGGAGTTTCAGTTAACATTTTCCATAGTTGTCATAATGAAAACTCTTATAGAAACCACAACACACTTTTTAAGGGAGGAAATTCCTCTTTTAGCTTTATATAGATTTCAGGAAAAAAAAAAAAATCATGATTGATCTTATACAGTGAACACTGTAAAAAAGAAGGAATCATATTTTCCATAGGGATTTTACACTACAATTGAAACTTTACTATTCAGTAGCATCAATACATTAATTAATTGCTTTATATAGACATTACATGGTTGTAGGAAAGTATAATTTTCTGTCTTTTAGTAACTATTACACTTGTCAGTAGGAAAAAAATATGGAGTGGGTTTTTTTAACTTTCTGACAACTCCATTTTACAGTAAAAAAAAAAGTTGACATTACTTAAACAAGTGTCATGGAAAGTTATTTGTTTTTTAAAGCATGAATAATAAATCAAATTATCTCTGGTTGTGCCCTAACCTAAACTCTTTCCTAAAGTGTCACTTTTTGTTAAAATCAATTTCAGATTTTAAGTATTGCTCCACTCACCTAATTGATAGCAACACAAATTCATGATAGGCATAAAATTAAATTGTTTCTGTGACACAACTCAATAGTCGCTTGAGGATTAGTTTACAGTGACCTTGTACAGGCAGCCTTTTTTTTTTTTCCTTTCTTTCTTTTTTTCCCAGTTATAAATGTTCCATTTCCAGGTCATCGGTTACTTGAATTTTGGTTCTTTAAACTGCCAATTACTTCTGGCCATTTCTATTCAGTTTAAAACATTAGATACAGCTGGCAAGTAGAACATTTGGTGTTCACAGATCACAGGGCATGGTAACTCCAAGGTATTATGAATCTTCTTTAGGTACATCAAGTGACTACAGTGCAACTTCTTTCCCACTAGCTGCATACACAAAATGAGCCTGTGTCACTTCTGATACACTCAGCTCATTCCCCTATGACTCAGAACAGCATACCAGGAGAACCACAGGATAAAACAGATATGACATTTCAAATATATTTAATAGTCATTATCCAGAGCCTGCTTTCAATCTGAACGTTAAAAATCACTTTGGAACATACCTGTAGTGTTTGAACATTAAGCTGCATTAATCATGAAGTAATACTTTAAATTAAATCAACTGGAGCCAATTTCTGCCCTCACCTTCACTCTGCAAGTTCACTGCTCTGAAATAAATCTTCTGAGTTTGGACTTCAATCTACCTGCTAAAAATTAAGTTGTTCTTTGATTAGTACCCTATATCCAATGGTCCAAATTCTGCCATTTCTCACATTCACAGAAGTCAGTAGAGAACAGTGTGGATATAATTGGCAGCAGAATGCAGCCCTGCCATAATTTCTAAACGAGCTTTGGTAGAAGACAGAGCTTGTAAGTCTTTTACTATAAAGCAATCATCAATGTTGACTCAGGCTACTGGAAATCTGACTAGTTGTTTTGCTGGTTTATGACAGGATGTGAGTTTTGTTAACATTTGGAGGTAGGAAGGAATCACCACATACATTTTCTTTCTATTTGACTAAGCAGAATTTTCAGCACTGAAAATTTAGTTGTTTATGGGGAGAGGAGGAGGCAATGGGGCCCCAATGATACTGTCAAAAAAATGTATTTATGGACATATACTCTGAAGAAGGAAATTTAAAAATTTAAAACGTGTGTCTTGGAATGATAGCTCATATTTATATACAAGATTGGAGGGCTATAATACTCTGTTGCAATAGATGTCCTCAGTGTGCAGTTTCTTCCCTGTCCTGTTAGTTACAGCAGGTGGTATGACCACTTTAGAAATGCCCTCCCTCTTCTCCACCCCAAACCAAAGAGAAGTGAAACCTGTGGAAGTGCCCACCTTTGTCTGACAATCTCCTGGGAAAATACCCCAGCATGCCTCAAACGAACTAAGTGCCTGCTCACACTCTCACATGCACCTCCTTGGGACTGCCATAACTCTGTTCGTGTTTCAGTGGGCATTTTCTTTTGAATCACATGGGAAACATCAATGTGACAGCAGAACCAGACCCACCAGATGTGGTCTGGTTCAACTTTCATTAAGTCTACCTCTCTTTAGTGACTTGTGTTGGTCCCTTCAGTGGCGCCTTACAGCAGATTGCACTGCAGACAAAAGGGAAAGTTAAACCAGTGTCTAAAGTGAGGTCCAGGGTATTCTAAAAGTCTCCTACCTGAATTATGGACATCCGGCTCGGGGGAGCCTCGCTGGCGTTAGTCCCTTGCCCTGTGAAGCTGGTGTGGCAGCCCACATGTCCCTGGGGTACAGTCAGGTTGTTGGAGGCGGGCTTCAGGTACATCACCTCAGACCTGGGAGAGCTGAGGGGCAGGCGGGTCTGGTAGTCAAAGTACATGGGTGAGGTGGCCAGGGATGGGCTGCTCACCACGTTCATGACATTGAGGGGACCCCGGCTGTCCTCGCCCTCACTGGGCACCAGCATAATGTCATTCTTGCTGATCTTCTTCTTCTTGCCCTTGCCCCCTCCACTGCCACTGCCTCCTCCTCCCCCGCCACTGCCTCCCCCTCCTCCCAGCTGAGGGTGGCTATACTCGGCAATGCGACAATTATAGGTGCGGATCTCCTTGTTCTCTCGCTTGCACTTCACAGCAATAGTTATCATGGCAGCCAGCAAGATGATGGAGACAGTGCTCAGTGTCACAATCAGCGGCAGCGACAAGTCCCAGTGTGGCCGCCGATGCTGCTCGCCATTCACCTGCGGCTCGCCAGCCTCGGGCAGGGGCCCTGCCAAGGCCCTGACTATGAGCTTGGCCACAGCGGAGAGGCTGGGCTTGCCATGGTCACTGACTTTTACCACCAGTTCAGCCACAGGGCTGAGCTCCTCCCAGTAGGGGTGCAAGGTGCGTATCTCACCGCTAGTGGGGTCCATCTCAAAGAGGTGCTCCTCATTGCCTTCCACAATCTCATACGTGAGGCGCCCGCTCTCCCCAAAGTCACTGTCCAGGGCGCGGACGGTGCCCACGGGGTAGCCCACCCCAGCATTGCGTGGCACCTGCAGCTCAGCAGTGTCATTGATAAGGGCAGGCAGGACAATTAGGGGAGCGTTATCGTTGACGTCGAGCACAGTCACACGCACTGTGGCATTGCTTTCACGGTGGGGTGAACCCGAATCTTTGGCCAGCACGCGGAACTCAAAGTGCTTTGTCTGCTCATAATTGAAGCTCCTCAGGGCATAAATAGCACCATTTGTGGGGTTGACAGAGACATAGGTGTAGATGGAGACGTCTCCCACATGCCCAGGCAGGATGGAGTAAGACACCGTCCCATTTTGGCCCAAGTCAGGATCCTGGGCCAAGACTGAGCCCAGGTACTCTCCAGGGATGTTGTTCTCAGGCACCTGTAACACATAAAGATTCTTGCTGAAGCGGGGTGGGTTGTCGTTCTCGTCAAGGATCCGGACAGAAAACGACTTGGTGGAGTTAAGCGGGGGATTGCCCCCATCACGTGCCACGATGGTCACATTGTACTCATCCTGTGCCTCACGGTCCAGGGGTCGGTCGGTGACCACAGTGTAGAAATTGTCATAGTTCTCCTCCAGGGTGAAAGGAACGGCACCGGGCCCGCCACCACCGCCCAGCACCCGACACTGGAGCTGCCCGTTCTTGCCTGAGTCACGGTCAGTGACACGCACCAGGGCAATGACAGTGCCTGGTGGGGCAGCCTCACTCAGAGCTCCCTGGCGAACGGAGACAAAGCCAATGGTGGGAGCATTGTCATTGCGGTCAATGAGGCGGACAGTGACCTTGCAGTGAGCGGGGATGGGATTGGGCCCCAGGTCCCGAGCTTGGACATCAATCTCAATGAGGCCACTCTCCTCATAGTCCAGATTGCCCTTGACACGGATGAGGCCACTCTGTGGGTCAATGCTAAACAGGTCACGGACGCGCTCAGGTGCGTAGCCACTGAAGGAGTAGAGCACCTCTCCATTGGTGCCCTCATCGGCATCAGTGGCATTGAGGTCAATGACTGCCGTGCCTAGCGGTGCATTCTCTGGCAGCTCTACCACATAGGAGGCTGCCTCAAAGATGGGGCTGTTGTCATTGGAGTCAATGAGGCGCACATTGATCTGCACCGTGCCTGAGCGTGGTGGGTCACCGCCGTCCAATGCTGTCAGCACCAGGGTGTGGTGACTCTGCTCCTCACGGTCTAATGGCTTCTGGATGACCAGCTCCGGAAACTTTGTGCCATCACCACGGGACTTCACATCGAGAGAGAAGAGGCCGTAGTCATCACGAGTGAGCAGGTAGGTGCGCAGACCATTGTCCCCAGCGTCTGGGTCGTGGGCGCTGGTGAGGGGGAAGCGGGTGCCTGGTGCAGCATTTTCGGAGATGTCCATGTCCACTTGGTCAGAGGGGAATGATGGAGCATTGTCGTTCAGGTCCTGAATCTCCACTTTGATCATGCAGATCTCCTGGTCGTTGGCGAACACCTCGAGGGACAGCTGGCACTTGGCGCTGCGCCGGCACAGCGCCTCACGGTCAATGCGTTGCTTGGTGTAGAGCAGCCCGCTCTCCCCGTCCACGTCCAGGAGGTGCGGGGCTGAATTCTCCAGCACCCGGAAGGTGGACTTGGGGCCGCGGCCGCCGCCGGGGCCGCCACCGGGAACACCACGCTCCGGGGGCAGCATCCCGCCTCCCGCCGCGCCTGCCGCCAGCCGTGCATCGCGCCCAATGTTCCCGATGACCGTGCCCGCTCCCTGTTCCTCCGGCACCGAGTAATTCAGGTTCTTCAGGGACAGGGCGGGAGCCCAGCAGAAGAAGAAGCAACAAATGGAAAGGTACATCCCCGAACAGGGGTGGGGGGGCAGGAGGAGCAGCGACGACCAGGGTTGTCCCCGTCTTCTTTGCCTCCTGCGTCGGGGTTGTTCTTCCTCCTCTGACAGCTCTTTTTTTCCTTCCTTTTTTTTTTTTTTCCCTTCTCTTTCCCCACCCCTATATTTCAAGTTCCTGAACCTGTTGCTCTAAAACATCTGCAGAGACACAGGATGAGAGGCAGCAAATAGACCATGTAGCTCAGAGGGAGGGAGCAATCGGGGCGGGGGGGTCAGGGGGAAGGGAGGGAGCAGCTTCGGCAGCGTTTCAGCAAGAGCTTGCCGCGCTTGCAGTCCCCTCACAGTTACTTCGTCTGTCCAACTTCGGCAGTGGGAGGGTTTCAAAAATCAGAAAATTTGCAAAAGATCTTCTCGTCCAGGCAGGCGATGTGTTCCCGATCCTTGAATTCCCGCAGATGTATAAACAATAATAAAAATAATAACAATAATAAAAAAACCGGCAGCAGTGGTTGTTTTTCTAAAAACGATCAGAAATATTTTTTAAATAACTGTATTCATATATACATAAGAAAAGGGGGTGGTCACAGGTCTGTGGCAGAGGTAAAAAAGCTTATTTGCTAGTCATCGCTTGTAATGCGACTGATGGAGTGGAGGGGTAGGAGAGAGACAGAAGGGAAAAAAAAAAGTCTCAGCTTGTTGTTGAAGCCCTCTTCGTGTGCAGTGAGCGGCAGTGAAATGTCTGATTGCACCGCGGGGTTGTTGGTTTTCAGGGAGTGTTTTGCTGCATTTAGAGATCTAATCTTGCATTGCTTGCGGCGGAGAGCTGCATCTCGCTGCCGTCGGTATTTCCCCCCTCTCTGTCTCGTACACCCCGGGTCACTGTTTCTTCCCGAATCAGAGGGAGAGGGGATGAGGATTGCAGGGCAAGAGGGGAAAACAAAACACATTAAAAAAAAAAAAAAAACCCAGAAAACAAACAAAACCCAAACCACCCCCCCCTCCCCCCAGCAAAACTAGTGCTCGGATTTATAGCTTCCTTTCTCTTCCTCTACTACCAGCCTCCCACCCGCCCTTTTGGCGTGAAAAAATTAAGAAACCCACCAGTTGACCTGCATCACTAGCAGTAAATATATATTTTGAGAGAAAGCTCAGACCGTGCTCAATCAGCAGCACACTTGGGTTTCTTTAAGACAGGCCAGTAGCCGCCGCCACCACCACATCCTTTCTCTCCGTGTATCTATGCGTGTGTGCGTATGCGTGTCTGAGGAGCTGCACTTTTCTCGATGCAGTTTAATTCCAGTTTGCTTTTCTCTCCAGCCGAGAGGAAAGCAACAGGCAACCCACGGTTGGACGCATANGTGGGAGGGCGAGGGGAGAAAGAAAAGCCACCACACACACACACATACACACACACACTCTCTCTCTTTCTTAGTCTCTCGCTAAAAGGGAAACAGTCTCTGTATTCACAGGGCTGCGCTATCAAGTGCCTCTCTTTTCTTTCTATTCAGCGTCTCCTTCCAATGACACTGCCGCCTAGTCCTCTTCATTTAGGGGAGGGGAGAAGAGGAAAAACAATCCTGCCGATGGATAAAGTGCAAGATTTTTTAATCGATTAATTCGCTTATATTAAAATCCATGCAGTTCCGCGATCAGTGTGATGCGTTTTTTGCAGTCCTTTCAAAGCTTTAACAGGCTCTCTCAGCATCTTGGTACAGGGGAGAAGAGCGGCAGCAACGCCAGATGCGTTCCCCCTCTCCGATATACACCTTTCCTAGCGATATGGTGTATAGGTAAATACTGGGGAAGGGTAGCAAAATTTTATTTCAGGTTCTTTTAACAACCTGAAATAAATGAATGGCAAATCTAGAAATGCAGGTGTTTCAATCTGCTTGGATGAGTCAGATCCAACGGAACAAATCACATTCACTATCGCCTCATGTTCCTCCCTTCACAGACATTAGTTGCAGCTTCTTCCTAACGCTTCTCTGACTCACTCTATAGACAGGAAAAAAATTAATCAGATTTATATTTTGGAGAGGGAGGAGGAAAGAAAGAAGACGAAAAAAAAAAAAAAAANAAAAAAAAAAAAAAAAAGGAGAAGGTGGGGGTGTCGGATCCAGCTACACTTTTACTATACCTCTTTCTCCGGGAGACTGAGGATCAGGAAAACAAGGCTGTTATCCACTCACTGGCACAGAGGCGCGTCTGTCTCCTGCTTTGCTGAGTGTTTTTAACCACCTTTCCTCAGTGTTATGTGTGAAATAAATCAGAGATCTTTCACATTAAAAGAAAAAGAAAAAAAATCAATAAAAACATAGGTTTCCAACACATAGCTCACAGATCAAGTTCCGAGTCTCAGTTCTGCACTGTTTTTTTCTCCTTTATTTGAGTCCGGACCCAAAGTACACAGTTAATTCTGCAACGTATGGCAGGGAGGCTTTCAAATGCAAAAGAAGAAAAAACAAATATTCTTCTCTGCCTCATTGATGGGTGGCCCCTTGCAAACAGACGGTCGCCAGTCTTAGCCAGGCAGCACGCGGAGCGAACGCCGATCCCCGATAAACCAGATCCATTTCACCAGCCGCCCGCAGGTAAGTGGAGAATTCAGTGAAAATTCAACAGTTGGAGCCGCGCTCTGCCTCGCGCTCTCTCTCTCTCCCTCTCTCCCCCCCTCCTCGCCTCCCTCACTGCAGCACTCGCGGGGGCGCCGCGCCGCGCCGCGCTCGCTCAGCGCCGCTCGCCGACTGCCTCTATTCACCTCACGCCGCGGCTTAAACATTGATACGGATTCCCCGCCAGCCAATCGGCGGCGGCGGCGCCGGCCGGCCCCGGCGCGGCCCGGCCAATGGAAGGAGGCGAGCGGCCGGGCGGGCGGGGGGCGGGGCCGCGGCGGGCGCTGGGTGTCATTGATTAGATCGGCACGGAGGGGGACGCGGGGCGCGCGAGCTGCTCGCGCGGGTTGCGGTGTCTGGCCCCTCGTGCGCCGCAGCGCCGCGCCCCCGGCCGCCCCCGGCCCCCGCCGCTTCCTCACCCCTGCCTCCCCGCCCACATTATTTATTTATCTGTGAGACGTGGTAACAAGTCCTCCGCCTTGGCGAGTGGGGAAGCAGGGGGGACGCGCCGCCCCCCAACTCGCCCAAAGCGAGGGCGAGGACAGGACTCACCCGTCCCCGAGTGACCGCCGGCTCGGGGATGCGCGGCGAGAGGAGGGGGGTGTGGATGGGGGGACACCCCCCGCCACCTCCCCCCGGCCCTGCGGGAGCCGCCCCGAGCGGGTGTCGCCCTCCCCGAGGGGCAGTTCCCGAGGGCGGGAGCGCATCCCCTTGTCGCGGGGAGCGGGGCGGTGGAAGCCACGCCGTGAGGGGCTGGGGGCCGCAGCAGCGCCCGCCCCCGGCGCGCAAGGGAGCCTCCCGACCGGGGGCGGCGGTGGCGGGGGGAGGACTAAGGCTGGAAAGGTGCGTGCTCGGATTGCCGGAGCGCCGGTCTCGACCCGTGCGTACGGAAATGAAGCTGCCATTTGTGACGAGCGTGTAAGTAGCAAGAATCATTTAGGGGGAAAGGAGGAATAAAAAAAAAAAGAAAAAGGCAAAGAAAATATATTAAAAAAAAAGAAGAAAAAGGGAAGAAAATAAACTCTAGAACACTTTTAAGACGCTCCTGAATTATTTTGAGAGCGTCTCTTAAAAGAGCCAATTGAGGCAGCTGCTCGTTTGCCTTGCTCAACAGGGTAACCGTCAGCCCTGAGTTACTATGTCCACAAATATAATTTGACTTGGAAAAAGTCTTGCGGATTTATATATTCAAATAAGTGCTCTTTCCAGATCCATCTTCCCGTCCTGAGGACCTCTTTGTAGCTGTGAAGCGGATAGTTTGCCATCTAGAGCGAGTCTGCTGGTAACCGTTACGGAGCTAATGCCACGTTAAAATGCAGTGTATAAATAAACGACACATACATTAGTGGCAGCGGAAAACCGCTAGTCTCAGCCGAGCCAACTTTCTGTGTGAGAGAGAGGGACAGATGAAATAAAGGATATGTTTACAAAATGGGCTTTGCTTTCTGCGTGAGGGCTTCAGATTGGCTGAGGGATTTTGGCGTATTCGGCTAAGTCACGTATTTGGAGAAGTTCCCTATAAAAGCAGCACAGTATTAAAAGTGGAACAAACACCAGCGTAAGCCCCTAAGCTATCAGCGGACCTCGTTTGACTGACTGCAACTCGAGTCTTCTGCTTTACTCTCCTTATTCTGGTTTATGCCAAACCTTCAGGATGTCTCAGGATATCCAGAGATTTTTCCACGCCAGTTCTGCTAATTGAGGGGGAAAAAAGGGTCATTGCAATTATGTAATGGCTCCCTCTAGCGTGCCAGAGATACTGCTGCATTTGGGGTATATCCCGTGTGCGTGCATCCTTTGGGGCACACGTGTGTGTATATATATATATACACACACACACATATATATACACATATGTACGTACATACATACATACACACATACTGTGGGCTATGCACTGTGCCTAAGTGTGTACACATGTGGTAACACTAGTTTCCTTTCAGAGCATGAAAGCACCAGCAGGAGTAAAAAAAAAAAAAAAGTTTGTTACGGTGATATATAATATGTAATATATTTCTGACAGTGTTTCTCATGTTTAGTTTAAGAAACAGCCTTGAAACCCAGGATGACTTTTTTCTTTTTTGAGGAGGAGGAGGCTAGTGCCTTCATCACTTTTTTCTCCAGCCTGGTGAGTACTTTTTTTTTTTTTAATATGACTCAGCATTACATAATAAATACTCTGACTCCACAATGAATTCAGTATATTTGAGGGCACTCTGCAGTTTGTAAAACAAGTACTCAGGACTCTGAATTAAGGGAAAAACTATATAACCCTTTATACAAGTAACTGGAGCCTTTGCTTGTAAAATCTGTCTTTTTTTATCAAACATCTTGCAGCTTACAACAATCCATTGATACCAACGACATGCATGGAATACTTAGAGGAAAAATAAAATCTGAAACACTAGCACTGGATCTTCAAACCTCTGACTGAGTGCCAGGTGATAATGATGAATGAAACTTCTTGCTCTACCAGTCACTTTGGTTTTGTGGTGTGAAGTTCAGCAGAGCTGCATTTTAACACTCATTCGCAGGTATGGCTGATTATTAATTATTTCTAATGATTTCTTGGAAATCATGCCATCTTGGCATCTTTACAAATTGTGTCTCTTAAACCCATTAGAGACTTAGATGCCTAACTGGAAAAATACACATTAAAAAATCTTGCCTGAATATGAATATATGCTTCTGTCAGGCTGATGTTTGTTGCATGAGACAGTTTATAACAACAAAATGGCATTTATTGATTTTAATCCACCTGTGCAAGTAATGAATATTTTATTAGTTTGATGATTTTACAGTGTATCTAAAATACCTTTTCGTCAATTTTTTAGCACACATTAGATATTTGATAGCTTAGACTGGCATCATAATTTCATATTCATCAGAAATTGTATTTTTTCACAAAGAAGAGTTGGATATGGAAGCGTATGGTGGTAATGCAAAGGAATGCAAATAATACCTGCATGTTGTGCCATGTCACTGTATGTTGAATATATAGTTTGTATTTATTGCTGAAAAAAACAAACAAAAAGAAAACAAAATGAAAAAGTGCTTATTAACAGCTTGGACAGAAAGCTGAACTGTGGAGAGGCTAATACATAGAAAAAAGACAAATCCTTAATAATAGAAATACAAATATAGAAGATTTGCGCTGTCTGCCAAATCAAGAAAAGCATATTGGACGCTCTATGTAGGAGAAGCTCAGCAGAGAAGTCCAGTATAAGAGCCCTAATAATTAACTATGTATGAAGTTAAATTATGCTTTGAAAAGCTACTTTTCAATACTTGAAGTGTTTGTTTATTGGAAGCTATAGTCTGATGTTAACCAAAGTAACAAGTAGTAACAGGACACATCTCCAAACATTTTTTAAATTGATTTATTGAAAGCATAACAGTATTCAGTCTTTTTTTGAGAAGTGTTCTTGATGAAAGTAAAGACTCTCTTTAGTGAAGACAGGTAAATCTTTATTCTTTCAAAAAATAAAAAAGGAAATAAATAAGAAATACTCTCAATCAGAAGTATTGAAATGAAATTCCATTGTCTTGGTGTGGAGGGTGCTTAAGCATAGCACAAAGGTCTCAGAACAAATATCCCTAAACAACTAAAAGAAAATAGGGAGGCAAGGAAAAGATCAATATAATTAAATGTCAAGGTTCAGTATTTGAGTTATTTGAGCCTAAAATGTATCGTTGGGAAAGCCCAAATCAAATCAGCTTGAGAACAATAGAAAAAAGTAAAATTAGAAAGACCAAGGAGCAAATTTGAGGAACAAAGAATCCATATATAAGACAATTAATTACCTGCTAATAAACAAACGTGCTTTATCTGTGTAAGAAAGCCATGACACAACTGTCTAGTCTATTATTTAGCCATGGCTATAAACCAAAAAGTACTGCAGAGAAATTATATTTCTGTACTCTAATACTCATAGCAAATTAAGGCGTTTCCTCAGGTCAATTTCTTTTTAGTATCAACGATGAGATGTGGGTGTGTATAAGGTGTCTGTGGTAATATTCTTAAAGAGCAGAAAGCATCTAACTAAATGGTAGTTATCAAGCATTCTTACACAATCTGAAAAGGAGGTAAATGAATTGTTAAAAATATGCAGTCATTAAGATCAGTTACTATGTCTCAGGATTAAAACATGAAAAATCTGTTTCTCTTTTTTAAAACACTAAAAGGGTGATCAACGGATTGTGGTGTGGCAAGATTTTTTTTTTTTGTAGCGGTAATATAGAATGGGTTAAAATAACAATTAAAAATAGAAATTTTATGGCATCTAGAGAAATGTAAGAGAAGTACTGTCCAGAAACTCAATGAAATCAATAGAAACCATTCCACTGATTTGATTCATTCCATAGTGGCAAAGTAGTACAACTTGCTTAGACTAAAAGGACATTCTTTCTGTTAGTATTGTTTCAAAGTTGTAAAAGAACAACAGATGAAATCCCTTTTGTTGCTCTGTTTGTGAGCAGTTTCATGTCAATTTAATTGTGAGGTCGTGCCAGCGAGACATGTAGAAGAGAGAATTGCTGAGAAAGGGAATACAGAATAACAGAGCAGTAGGTAAAGGCAAGAGAGGGTAAGTGTCTGCAAATGATGTTAGTGGGCTAATGGGAGGATAGGACCCAAGAAGAGAGAGAAGTAGGAAAAGGTTGCTGAAGCAGGGCACAGGGCTATTTAAAGGGTTCAGGCAAATGGAATTAGTGAGTAGGAACTAAGTCTGACATTCTCATTGAAAGAGTTGATACCTATGGCTTTTATGTAGCTGAGAACATTATAGTTACATTTGGATCTGCGTCGTTTTGGAAACACAAACATTCACATTCACTGGGCTCACAGAAAGCGTGAGTTTTAGGCCAGATGTGAGGTTCTTAGGATCTGTATTCTTATGCCTTTTTCAGCCACATTATTTAATGATTATTTAGTACAGTATACAGAAACATTTTTTGCCTTTTTATTACAGTGTAAACAGGCCATACTGAGATAAAACCCAGTATATTTCAAACAGACTAAGTTTTCTTAATGAGGTTTTTTTTTTTTTAATAGCAATTTCTTTAAGAGCAATTGAAATACTGAAAACTGGTTTCCTACAGGTGTGTCTTTTAATTTTCCCTCTGCCACTACTACCAGATCCCTCCTGTGTCTGATGGTTGCCCTGCAGCTATGAGTGGCTGACTGAGAGGGACATGCTGCTGAGCCAGGCAGCAGCTGCCTGGAAAGGTACAACAGCTACCTTTACTTCTCTCAGGCTATCGATTTATGTTGCATATTCACTGAAATGAAATTTAAACTAAAACCACCTTTAAACCGTTTGCAAATTTGATTGAAATTGTCCAGTAGCTCACTGAGTAGCTGGGCAGAATGATGAAAAGACAGAGACAGTCAGATAATGGTCAAGGGGGCTGGTGTTTTTATTTGTGTAGCCTCCTTTAAAAAAAACGAAGACATTTTAAAATAGAACACTTTAGCTGTTTGATTATAACATGATGCCAGTGCTGGAGTTAGGATGTGGCATAGTAATACGATCATATGACTTGGCCTGTTAACATAATGGATGCACTGCCAGTACCAGTGAGATAGGTATATACTGTACATATAGACACTAGATCTTGTAAAAAAGAAAAGGAAATATCTGCATTTTCAAGATAAAGGATATTCTCTGAAGCATTTTAAAACTTTTCTGAAGCAAATGTTGTATGGATTTTTCTTAAACCTGACAATTTTTGTTTGCACAGTAAATTACATCAAACCATATAGAGATCAACAATATGCTTTGCTTCACTGAATAATGAAGTATTTTACTGATGAAAATCTGTTTTGTGAATTATTTGTGACAAGTTTGTTAGAGATTAGAGCACATAGACCTGTCATTAATATAATGATTCAAATATTTGTTTAGAAATGTATAAACATAATTATTTTTATGAAATACTTGGTTTAGTAGATGGAATTAATTTGATAGCAGTTATTGTTAATGGTTAATGCCTCCTATGTCTTTTAAAGATTATGTGGCAGGACAGGACAGGTTTTCACTGTCTTGTTCCTCTTTGGCTTAGGCTGGTCTGGAAATATTGTGCCTTCCTTGGGAATGGTCAAATAAAGGAATTTATGGAAATGCAGGATAAAAAAGAAGGAGGCGGAAGGGGGAAAGAAAACAAAATCAAGAGTGAGCAGAAACTCCAACAACTGCTGAGAAAAGCAGGGAAAAGAACTACTTTATAAGTCTCAGAGGGGAAGGAACAAAAATACTCTCTTGGGCTTGGGGAGTGAACTGTGCATAATCTGGAAACCTGCAGAGCTGCCAGACCGGGACCGTGCATGGACAAGAATACCTGGTGTCTTACATGAGCATGAGCCAGTGGATGTTCATCTGCACCTTTTCTATTCTGTCTAACTTTGGATGTTTTATCAAGCTTTGTTTTGGGTAGAATCTTATCTTTGAGATTTAAAACTTTCTTGGGAGTGCTGATAGTGCTAGCTCTAAGAAAAGATAGAAGCAGATCAAACTCAAAGATTTGGCTAAATGATTTATATTTTGTAGATAGAAGTACTGATGGGGATAAAGTTGGAAAAGCCAAGATCATAGAGTCAGAATAATTTGGGCTGAAAGGGACCTTAAAATTATCTAGCTCCAACACCCCTGCCATGGGCACAGACACCTTTCACTAGATCAGGTTGCTTAAAATCCCATCCAGCCTGGCCGTGACTTCTTCCAGGAATGGGGATCAGCAAGTTCTCTGTGCCAACTGTACCAGTGTCCTATAACCCTCACAGTAAAGATTTATTTCCTAATACCTAATCTGAACCTACCCTCTTTTGTTTTAAAGCCATTCCCCTTTATTCTGTCACTATAGGCCTTTGTAGTTAAAGTAACGTTTCTAGATATTTCTGATGATGAGAAAGACCAGGAAAATCAATGAAACTGCAGACCCTAACAAGTCTTGATAAATATATTTCATGAGAGCTGTTTAAGGGCAAACTCATGTGCTGGAAGACCTCTAAGAAAAACACCTTACCTAGCAGTCTTTAAGGTTATTCTCCGTGAGATTTGGTATGGAACAAATATTTTCCTTCTCTTAATTAAAACAAACAATATATCAAACAAAATTACTGACCCAACAGAATCTAAGAAACCTACTGGATATTTCTCATGCTTCTCATGTAGGAAGGTCCATACAAATATCATTATATTAATATTATTAATAGTAAATACATGGGAATTCACTGAAATATCGATATAGTGTGTCACTGAATCTCTTCACTCTTCTAGTACTTTAGTTTTACAATTGCTTCGGAGCTAATGTTTACTGGCTGTAGCCAAGGAAGTGTGGTAAAGTTCAACGCATCACTTTCTCCTCACAAAGCACTACTTAGAGGTTGAAAACTGTAACATCAGTCAGATATGTCAGAAATTTTCATGTGAAGGAAGACCAGTGTCTTCAGAGCTGATGCTGCCACCTTCCAGTATTGGTAGAAAGCAGAACAGTGAGGAAGACTCCAGAATAATTCACATGTAAAGTACTAGGTAGTCCTTATTCACAGAAATTCACCTCTGCCAATATTCTTACAATTACTCCCCCGGTGGGATGAAGATACCGTCTTTGAAACTTTTGAATTCCAAGTGCAGCTGGAAATCAAGTTCTAGTTTCCTGAAGAGAATAAGCTTGAACTGTAAGTGCCAAGTAATCTGTGCGTATAAATTTTCAGGAGATAAGATTCATACTGGAAACAAAACCAGTAACAGCAACAACAACAAAACAATTAATCCAGATTGCTGGTAATAAGTTATTTCCATAATTTTTTTCATTTTAGTTTTTCTAAGCTTTCATTGTGCACCCCCTGACAAAATTTCAAACACTCCTAAGGGTGTTTGAAATTTCTTATATATTGGATACTGAAGATTCTACAAGCTAAAATTTGCTTGTTATGCAACCCTTTTGTTTCCAAAGTATTCCCTTATTTAGTTATGCAGTTAGTATCTCTACTTTAAACATGACTGATTGCAACTCTGTAAACAATTCTGTTGCTAAATCTCTCAGAGAGATGGAATCCCATTTACTCTCTCGTAGCTGCAATTTCAGAAGATTAGAAGGAAAAAAACAAAATCTGAAGTAAAACAAACTGACCTAAAACAGGTAATGAATCTGCCTTTGCTTTCCATCCCATAAGTTCAGGGACACAACTAGGAGTAAATTGTGATAATAAAAAAATCTGTTGAGTCAAGTGTTACATTTGTATGCCTTTTAAAAGGGAGCAACATCTTTAGACTTTCTGTAGCTGAAAACCTTTCTTTTCCAGCTTACACATCCATTCAAAACCAACCATCCAGTTTTGTTCCTGCTAACCCTTTTCATTTGTATACTCCTGTGTGAGCTCCAACATAAACAAGACTTGTAAACAGCAGACTATAGATAAGCTTTCAAAATGTTGTGTGGCATTTTGCCCACATATCTGTCAAGTAAAAGGTTAGAATCTTCACTTTTTAAAGAAAAACATACCAATTAGCAGCAAGGCAAGGCTGTCTAGAGCATGAGGTTTTCAAAGTTTGACACGTCTGTAGGTGCAACACAAGCCATTTATTTGTACGAAGCTCCCTTTCATCTCCTGGTGGCAAGAGAGAATCCGGGGCGGGGCCCGCCTATGAGGAATTTGCTCTCAGGAATTACAAAATGAGGTTCTTGCCCAGTGTGTCCAGTATATCTACAGTTGGGTAACAGGGTAGGAGATGATTGTTTTGCCTTGTTTGACTACCAAATTGGGGTCTCTATATTGGTTTCAGTGGCATAATCGCCAAATAGGATTGTCATATGCTCTTATCCCCAGTGTGCAGGAAAATAAGTGAGACTTGAGGGCTTGCTTCCTGGCATGGGCTAGTGTGACTTCAGGTCACAGCAAAAGCTGGAGAGTGATGACAGCAGCCTGTGAGGGGCCACTGGTCCCTGTCCTGATGGGGCATTGGCAGCTGGTGCTCAAGGCCATGCAGGACTTTGGCTTCGTCCCCTCAACACATTGGCCGTCTGAGATAAGCTGAACTGACAGTTGGCTGCCAGCACAGAGCAGTAGGGGTTTGTGCCCCCCCTTAGAGCCAGGGGTAAGCAAGAGAGGAAATCATGTTTCTAAAAGTCATAATTCCCTTCTCTGTTTGCTCCTGGGATAGTGCTGCTATACATCCCCCTTTCTGCAGGAAAACTGTTGTCTTACAGTCTTGTCATAAGTGATTAGTCAGAAACCAGTGCTATAAAAAAGCTAGAACAGAATGTAATAACCAAGGTGCAAAATTAACATTTAAAAAATCCTATAACCTGCTGCAAAAACAAAAACAGATACTAAAATTAAAATATGAAATACCGTATCCTCGAGACCCCTAAACCCACATTTTTTACTCTTTAAAAAAGCTCATATGTTGGATAAACTATGCAAAAAATAAAGTAAGACAAACAAAGAAAGAAATCTATGCAAATATAAATCTTAGCTAGTATTTCTGTCATTAATGTTGATGTGTTAGGTACCAAAACAGGTTTAGTTTTATATAAGAAAGTGTATTCATGGCTGCTGCCCTGAGGAATTTAGTGTCAGTAAATTAACATAAATGAATTGCTACAATTTTCTGTTTTATTATAATTTCTAAATTTGTTAGCAGACTTAACGGTTCTACATACATCTAGAGATAACATCTGAATTGCAAATAAATCACTACAAAATATATGTTGCAGACAGCTTTATTTAATGTGCAGAGGCGTTAAATATTTAAAGGGCTAACTTCTGCCATTTGCCTATTCCACTAAGTGTGTCCAGTGTGGTGCATAAAGCAGAGTCTACTGTATTGGGATGGGTAATATTTTAAGGGAAGATTTGTTTTACACTACAGGTATTTAATTTAGAGCTGATGAGTCAGTTATGTTACTAAAACAGCATAGTTATTTTAAATACATTTATTTAGATGTAGGGACTATATGATTAGTTTTTTTATCCCTTTTTTTTTTTTTACTCTGTATTGGTTAATAGCTAGTTCCTCTTTAACATGGGGTAACTTGTATCAAACCTAAATGAAATGCTTTTTGGAGGATTGTTTTTTAGAGCTTTACCAAAGAAGTAAAATTTGATTTTTAATTAAAAACTTGTTTGAAAAGACAAACTAAGGGTATGTAAACATCTCCAAGGCACAAGAACACACCATTTGGTTATGGTGAATGATGATCCAGGATCACTTATATCCTTGTTTGTGTAGTGCTGTAAACACACCCTGACTGCCTGAGAGACACTGCCAGGGTACTGCAGTGCAGCCCCTCTGTAATGCTCGCTGCCTCATGATGTCTGAGGGCGCAAAGCCTCTCTCAGAGCACACCAGTTAAGTTCAACATCTCACTCTTATTTGAAGCTACTTAATGATTCAGGATGCTTAATGACTTAATGACTTAGGAAGGCTGATCTGAAACAGACTGGACAGAGCTAGAGAATAAAGTGGGTATTTATTGAAAGGCCTCTAGGATACACCTTGGGCAGGACAAGAGCCTGACCAGGGCTGCACCCAAGGTGGACTAAGAATGGTCACAAAATGCACGACTGGTCATGAGGTCTTACACTTTTGAAAGCTTTGGTCAATTTGCATATTGTTAAATTGTTCAGTTACAGCTCCAGGTTATGAGGTTTCATCCTTCTTGTTTCTCCCTTCAGTCCACCGTTGTTTGTGCTTTTGAGCCTGAAAATTGTCCTTGGTCTTCAGCAGGAAAAGAATTTGTTTTGTCTGCCTATTCTGTGAAGAGAGCTTACTAGCACTTAACATGAGGCTCGGAAGGACACCCCTAGGCAGCACAGAATCTGAAAAATGTGAAAGCTAAAACGTAAGGTATCAAAGGTATCAAAAAGACCTTTGTGATGACTGGTTGACGGTTTTGGGGTTTTCCCTCATTAGAATAGTCTGACACAAATATAGTTTATCTGGAGAGGGACTGACATCTTTAGTAGACAGACTTGGTAAGTGGAATGAAATCTCACAAGAAACAATGACCATTTTACACCTCAGCAAGTTTCTGCTTCAGTTGCAAGGCTTTTCTCTTTATTTAGCTTGCTTTAATGAAAATATATGCAAAATTTGTATGTAGATAATTTTAATTTTTAAATATGAAGCAGGTCACACACTTCTCTTTCAAGCAAGGGTGCCAGAACAAAATTAAAGTAAATAAATTTGTAGTGCTTGGTGCACTAGTATTAGATGTTGTCATCCTACAGTGATGAATGTCGATCAAAAAACTTGTCTGTTGGAGAAGACCACATACAGCACATAACAACCACATACAACCACATACCACAAGAAAGAAAAAATAATTGCTAATATGAGGTCTCAAGCTGTATGAAATGTAACAGGTCACAAAAATGTCTGAATTCAGACATTATTGAGCTCTTATTACAATACATAATTACATAGAAAACTGCTGAAGAAATGCATTTTCAATTGTTTTGCTGTTTTCTTCTCTAATGTGGCGTTCCTGATAGTTGTCTCTGATTTTTAAAGGCTGTAGTCATGTTAGTGTAGCATTCACTTCTTCAGCAGACATAAATTGTTTTTATGGTATTATGACTGTAGTTGTAATCCTGCTGTCTGGCAGACCAAGTAGCTGCTTGTTGCATTTTCCGCCTAAAGGCTCATCAAAGCATAACCAGATTTCAGCCTTCACCTATATGATCATCCTGATCATCTTCTGGTCCATGTGGCACAAAAATCACAGAAGTCCCCATGCAATTGAATTTCTAAAGAAAAACAATTAATTCATGAACTTTTAATCACAACTTCTTTCAGAGTTTTTTTGGAGTTTTTTTTTTTTAAATGAGTGAGGAGAATTCTAAAGTTTTGCTTGAGACTTTTCTAGAGCAGTTCATCTAGCAAGCTCTTTGGTTTACAGACTTTATGGGAAAGCATTCACAAACAGGGGTCATCGTTTATTTTTCTTGTAGTAAACAGCAACTGTCTCAAACAACTGGCTACAGTACCCTGAGAAAGTTACTGTAAAGGGAACAAAGATGCTTAATATACAGAATTAGGCAAATATCAATATGATAGGGGACTTAGTGTTATGCATAAATGGCATGAATTTAAAATTATTAAATTGCTTTGTAGTTTGTTATAATATAACCAAGGCCTAGCACACTTATCCTTCTGAACAGAACAAATTCTCATTGGGTTTAACAGGTCCTTGCCAGTACTAAGCATATTTATGCAATTCATTAGGAAGAAAGAGATGATAAAAACATGACCTTTTTTTTCCTTCTGTGGAGTAAATATCAGGTGTCAATATTAACAGTAATGCAGCTAACATTTCTAATGTATCAAGAAAACTATTTGGAATATTGACCTATGGAATAAACAAGTATTGAGATTTTGTCATCCCTTCTAAATGTCACAACACTGAAAATCACACAGGGAGAAAATTGGAATGTTAAATGGAAAGCTGCTGTGTTCCACAACAACAAGGAGGCTGAGGTCCATGGGCTAAACAGCAGTCCTTGACTCCTTTCATATCCTAAAAAAAACTCCCTTCCTGCCTTTCTGCCTTTCTTCCTTCCTGCCTGTCTTCCTTCTTTCCTTCCTGCCTGTTTTCCTTCCTTCCTGCCTGTCCTTCTGCCTGCCTGCCTTTGTAAAGAATTTTGCCATTCACTACGGAGGCAGTAAACATACACACTGTGGTACTAGAAGTGATTTTTTAATCTTAATATAGGTGAGCATGACAATGATTTTAGTTTGGAGTTAATAATTTGGAAGATTTCTACCATACCAGCCAGTAAAAAAAAAAAATCCTATTAAAAGGCAATGGGAATTATTAAAAATTAAGTATGTAAATATACTGCCACATTGAAATTCTGCTTTCATTTGGTTCAGAGATATACTGAAAAAGAAAACATAGTCTGTTTCAGTGAAATTTGAATTTTTAATTTCTTTTTTTAAGTGTAGTATATACAATCAAAATATTTAGATTTGGTCATTATCAACACTAACTCACTAGGACCACAAAGTGGGAGTAGAGTCTCTGGTACATTTTTACTAAAACCAGTGCAATTACACCTGCCATTAACAGGTGTGGTTGAATTTAACAATATGTTTTCATTATAGATGTGAATATTTTTAGCATTGTTGGTGTATTTCAAAGAAAGAATAATTAAAACAAAACCAAAAAACTTTTACCAACACTGTTAGAGCAGATAGATAAACAGTTGGCATGTGTCTCCAGATGTGTGGAGTATGTGTCACAAATGTGAAAGCGTGTCTGAGTTTAAGCAGCTAGTGACCAGTCTTGCATGTTGAGCTCTCAATCAGATTAATTCCTATATCAGTTTATAATGACATGTTTTTATCTCTTTTGCTGTTCAAATTACTTTGATAAATTGGAAAGGGGAATTGTTTTCCCACAGTATCATCAGATACAGAATTTTATTTATTTATTTATTTATTTTCCTCATTTGTCTACATATTACAGTTTAAGAAGCATACTTCTAATTAATCAAGTTAATTACATATCAAGATGCAAATCTTGTGTGGCCAGGGTTTGTTATTTTGTTATTTCTTTTGTTAGTTCATTTTGTAGCTGAGCTAAAATAAATGTATCACATACACTGCATTTGCTTCAGAAAGAGTTACTGATTTGCTGCTGCGAGTTTTTCTTTCCATTTCCCACTGCTTCTATCAATAAAACTGATAGCAGTTGCCCTTAGATGCTTCTGGTATTATAATACGATCAGCAGTAAAGATTTACAAACATTAATTTAACTGACAATAGATTATAGAATCTTGTGCTTAATAGCTGAATTATGGGGAAGATTTGTATGATAAACAAGCTGAAATGCCCCTTGCCTGAGGAAGCTCCTAAGAATGAAAGGTTCTGTTGTGTCTGTGGCTTTTTTTTTTTTTAAGGAGGGGAGAAATCAAACTGCTGCCATAAACTTTTGCCCAACATATGCCTTGCCTATGATTTCTTTCCATGATATACTTTATTATTTGTTGTTGTTGTTGTTTTTCTGCTTCACAGATTTAGGTGTACCTGTCTTTTTTCAGTAGGAGCTGTTTTGTTGAAAGGCAGCATATTTATTTCAAAATTAACTGTGGGTCAAGGCTCTTATAAGAAAGTCACAGAGCTCATATAATTTTTTCAGGGGTTACGTCTTAATGAGAATCAAAAGTATACTTTACTCCACCATAAAGTCCAGGCTGAGGTTTAAATACATATCAGCTGGTTGTGGTCAGCCTTCAAAGGAAAGGCAATGTGGTGAAAGAATCAAATTTGTCCATTATATCTGACTCACACATAGTAACCACTATTCCTTTCATTTGCTGCAGTATAAATCTGGAGAAGAAGAGAATTGGAGAGATTTCTGTTGTTTACTTAGTATGAATATATTTGAATGCTGCTTTGTATATTTATACATAGTGTGATGCAAGATGATGAAGTAAATTTCATAATTATTTTGTCAACTTCATTGTTATACCTGCAACTTCACAAACACCTCGTATTTCCAAAAACAAGCCTCTTGCCCCAAAGCACTCATAAACAAATTTACACAGAATGTGCAAAGAAACATGAAAGAGGAGTGTTAAGTTGGTTGGCAGGTTAGAGCAGAGAGGATATTTTAGGCACTGTAAACAGTTTTGGGAATAGAAGAAGGAAGTCATGCATGAGATATGTAAGCGATACAGTAAGCAGGACTGTATCAGAGCCAGGAAAGAGTAAGGACTCAGTCCACTAAGGTAGACTACGGCAGACTCTTGCAAAGCTTCAAAATTGCGGAGGAGAAATTTGAACTTGTAGAGTAATGAGACAGAAAACCACCTGAGGGACTGAGAGAGGACTCGACATGATCAGAGTCGAGAACAAGAAAGATAACCTTGGCCGCAGTGTTTGGAGTGGACTGGAGGAGGGAGATTAGAGGGAAGAAGGTTACAGTGGCTAAGAGGTCACAGCAGGTAAGAGATAATGAAGGCATGAAGCAGGCAGGAAGAGATACTGCTGTAGATAAGACAGAAGAGATGATTTTTCCAAGGAGCCTAAATTCAGATATTTGAAAATTAATTATGTAAAAAACCCAAAACGTAGTCAAGACTCCTGCTCTGTTTATTTAGTGTTATATTGACATGCTGCAGCCAACTTACTGTAGAAAAAGTCATAAAGCTTTTTAGGTCATCTATATTGTTATGTCTCTATACATTCACGTGTATTGGTAGACAGCTATTCTTGTATTTTGACTGTAGAGGAGGAATATGGAAATCAGATGACATAAGTTTATTTTGTTGGTTCTACTACTGATGAGGCCTGTGATCTTGGATAGGTGTTTTTTGTTTGCTGTGCTACAGTTTCCCTGACTGTAGAGCAGTGAAAGGAGTTCTTTCCTTTCTTTGTAAATTCATAGATGAAAAAGGATAGATACTGTTCAGAAGACTTAGAATTCTCTGTAGAACTCAACTCATTTAGAAAATACCATCAGGCCACTCCACATGGACACCTTCGTCACCACCACTTGGGTAGCAATGGTCCTTTTGTAGTGGCATCATCCCAGTGCCTGATACTGGGGTGGGTCCAGATGTGTTTGGGGTTGCAAGAAAGTTGAAAATGACTGTGCCCAAGTAGGTAGTTTTGACTCTCTAGTTTTGAGGTATCACAGCTCACCGGTGTCTGAATTATTCTGAAGCCATCAGAACCAAAATATATTTGCAGACGCACTTCACCTACCACTTGGCTCTGTGGATTACATGTGGCTTTGAAACATGACCTGTCAAAGGACAGTGGTGGTATTCTTCCCTAAGAATGCTTCATGCAACATGCCAAAGGGCTTTTTAATATATTGGTAAAATAAGACATAAAGCAGACAAAATACTTGTTGGGAAGTTGGGAATTTCACTCCAATATATTTGGAGTGTCACAATTCTAGTTCAGAGAAACTGCAGACCGCAAATGATCATGCCATGGAAGACAGAAAGAAAAAAAAATATCTAGCAGATTAGCCATAAGCCTAGAAAGAAGGAGCACCTCTGCAGTAAACACAGACAAAATAGTGACTATGTTTTTTGCTAAATCACAGTTAGACTCTGCACTGATGAGTAAAAGCAAAAAAGAATAAGCTGGTAAAGAATATTCTTTCCTCTGAGGCACTTCTGCCTTAACAGTGTTCTTTGTACTGTTGGTACTGAAGCTAAGACCCCAAGGGGATGAGGCAAAGGGGCAAGGTCCTTCACTATACTGCTATAGCTGCCAGCTTTTCACCATCTGAAATTCTGAATGCCAGAATTCCTGTGGAGATAATTTCTGTGGCTTACTCCTCCTGGTTTTCTCCCTGTAAGCTATGAGTATAGAAACCTGTTTGCAGCATCCACTGTTCAGATAAGTCAATAGTTAGGAAAAAACAAAAAAGAGATTAACAGCATTTAAAACATTACCTGCACATTAAAAGAATGGTCCAGTAAATATCTTTTGAATTTACTATAGGAAAACATGTTAGAGAGCAGAAAATTCTTAGAGAGATAACGATCACTCAGGAAGAGATCTTTTTAATGTGATAAAGGAATATAATACAGGAAAAAAAAATCTGTTGTACATGTAAGATAAACTTTTTGACTTCCTAAATTAAATTGTTGCCATTTGCTGCTGAAACAATTAGCAGGTGTCAGTTAGAAGACACAATAGATTACATACCCAATTACTTTCTCTTTTTAGACAACATTTTGCAGTCACAAGAACGTGTGAGGAGTTTTAATCAAAGATTAGAACTTTTTAATTAAATACGACTAGTATGTGACTAGTCATTTGACATTAATTACTGTTTTAGTTGGATTCCTTTTGATTTGTAAAAGGCCCTGAGCACTGTAAAAATTATGTCACATCATAGAAACTGCTGATTATTAAAACAAAAAGTTTTCTTCATCAGCCCATCACTCTCCTGAAAAAGAAATGTAATTTCAAAAGTGAAACGGCTGGCTTAGAGGAGACCAATGAGTTTTGAAAGCAAAATAGCAGATGGTACTTCAGCTGACTTCCCTTAGAAGGGACAGTCTGAAGGCACTTAATTGTAATGATTGATAAGGTCTTCTGCCAATGCTCAGCAAAACTTTCAAGGGGCTAAACAGCTGGCATGAGGTTCATGTGGAGTTTTAACTAGCTGACTGCCCTTTGGGGTGTCTTAAAGCTAACTAGCATTACTGATATTAATAGAGGATATCAATCAAAATGAAACGCTCTTGCAGAAACTGATCTGAGACTTCAAGTAATATTTTAATTTGTTGGCCTACAGAGAGGAGGATAAATGTTAACAGTGTCCTTGTGAGATAACTTTAAATTCAAGTCCAGTGGTGGCATCAGTATTTGTGAGTCCTTTTGTGATTTTGGCTTTTTCATACACTCCACTTATTCAGAGTAGAGTGGGAACAATGACAATGAAAATCCTTATCTGAACAGCCTGTAGAAAGAAAAGGGGGGAAAAAAAGAGAAAGATATAAAATGAGTAGGAATAATTCTTAGCTCATGTAAAGATTAGGGGTGAACTTCACACGCTTACATACTCAGAGTCACTGTGCCTTTTGCGGTGAACTTTTAGAGAGATTTGTCTGTCTGACAGTGAATTAAGAAAGCCCCTAACCTGCAGTGGCACAGTGCAGTTTCTGAACGTGGGGCTTGAGTGCATGTATCTGTAGCTTTTTTTCTTAGCCTCCTGAAATGGTGCTCAGTGACAAGCTACAGGATCTATCTGCCATAGGGCTTGTTCCTGAAGATGACAGCTTGCCTGAAACTCAGAGTGGACAATTAATGGAGAAAGTTTGGAAATGTTTGAACCAGTGATAGTCTGATTGCCAGCAATGCCAGATACAAATCTGGACTTGTGTGTCCCTGTTTTGCCACAGTCTAATCATGCTCATAAGTTTTAAATCGGCAAAGCAATTAAAATCCTGTTTTGGACCAATTTAAAAAGCACTGTGACTCTTTTGTGGGCAGAGGTATTGACATGATAGAAAGAAATAATATTACTTGGAACTAGCTAATCTCCACAAATTTACACCAGATTTACATGCAAGTCTGCTCCTTCTTGCCATCAAGGTTTACCTCCCAGGAGGTTAATCTGCCGTTTGAGTAATAGTTAAATGGGGTAAATTTACTCAGTGGAAAATTGAAGTCTAGTTTATAACCTGGTCTGAAACTCAACAGATCAGGGTTCATTTCTGGGGCAGTCTTCCTATATGACTGTGAAAGAAATCTTTCAATTTCTTTGTAACTCAATTTTCTAACTATAGAAAGATGGCAGTATCTTTCTGCTTCACTTAGTAGATGGTAGGACTCTGAAATAAAAAGTTATCTGTTACTGGCATTGGTGCAGTGCCTGGGACAAACAGATGCTCCTAAATACTGTTGTTATTTCTAGCATAAATTGTATTTATGCCTATTTTTCTAGTTTAGCCTCCAGCTTGCTACAGTCTGAAAATCACTATGGAAACTGTGGTAGTAAATGTGGTATTTAGCAGCCAGTCTTCATATCATGACAAGGTTAAATCTTTTCCTAAAATTATCTGAATCACTGTGTATTTCCTATAGGAATGCAACCTCTCCTTTCCTGGATAGAAGAGTTGACTCCATTCAGATAAAAATGTTCCATTTAAAGTGAAAAAACCTATCAGCTGTGTATGAAGACAAGCACTGTAGGAAACTTTAGATCTAGAATGAATGAAAAAATGTGTGCTTTATTATCGAAGAGATATTGTTTTTCAAGGGAAAAAAAAAACACTGAGGAGAAGCACAAAATTATCATAGCATTTTGTATTCACTGCATCAGTTATTTCCCAAAGAAAGCCTATCAGTTAAAATGATGAATTTTAACCTTTACCAATTCTTCTAGAGAACATTCAATTTATATTCTTCAGGCACTTTGCTACTTGTTCACCATACTGATGCAAAATTATTGTTTTTGTAATATTTATACAGATCTAGTTACAAGTTTTCAAGGACATATTTCACTTTTCTTTCCCAAATATAAACCCTTTAGTATAAGTTAAGAAACATATGGAACAAAAGTTAACATACAGTATACTTATTTATATGCCTTAATACATTAATATTAAATAAAGTATCATATTGAATAGAAGTTTGGTGGTCAATAGAAAATACAAAGGTCATACTATCACAGAGTACAGAAAGCTTTAAGAGATGAATACCAGTGAATAAACATTTCTGCATAAAATCTTTTTTCCTCATTGCTCCTATGAGATTAAATAATGCCTATATGAAATCAATGTTTTCAAACTCCCTTTATGAAACCAATCCTGTAACTGCTGTTGGTAGAACTAAACTTGAAAAAACAAACAAGCTAGCAAACAAAAAAACAAAAAGCCCCTGGTTTGAATATAGGTTGAAATATTGAGCTTTGTTTAATTTGTGTCTCGAACAGTTTCTGAACACATGGAATCAATTTTTCTTTAGCTGCTTTAGGACTCTGGGCACCCTTTTTAAGAGAGCAGTAGTTTTACAAATGAATATTGCAGCCCTTGATTATTGCTGCAGTATTGCAGCATTAGATGCTGTCCTTGGTCTGCAGTCTACGGGTGTATTGGGTGATAGGCCTGGGATGCAAAACTGCCAGCACACTGAACTGGGAAATGCTGTGTAAGAGAGCCATGAAGAAACGGGATGACTTCGATGTTTACTTGCCTTCTGTTTAGATCATTTTTGTAGAGTAAGGGTAACAATTGTAAAGTCTTCAGAGAATTTTCTTTTACTTTTTTTCTTTTTATTTTCTATTAATTCACTTTCCAAAATTATGTTTCTGTTCCTTCCAAATGACTGGGCCATGTGGATATCTGTAGGAGATTTTGAATTTTTTTCTGGAGAGCATTCTGAGCAAGCACAGAGACTGGAAGTGCAGAGGTTTGCCCAAGGGTGAGAGAGAAGTAGGAGGTAGTGAGAGCTAAAGTAATGAATGGGTGTCCTGCAGGTCAGGAATACTGAAAGCATTGTTAGAGGTTTCAGGGATGACAGAAGCAGTGTCCCTACTAACTACAGAGGACTGTGGATTTGCTTCAGCTGGGAAGCTTCCAGGATGACTGAAATAAGGTGTGGAAGCAAGGACCTACCTTGAGGATCATGGAGGAACTAAAGTGGGGGAAAATGGTTTTGTTTATAAGTTAATTATTAAGTGGACATTTTTTTTTTAATCATCCTAGTAATTTTGAGTCTTTCTGTCCAAAAATTTAGCTATCTCAGTTGAAAGAACTGATGAAGCCTGCATTTTCAGTTTTCTTCAGAGAGGTCACTCTAGCAGAAAGATTTAGACTGATCCTCCTCAAAGATTTGGCTGATTGGGGTCCTGCCAAAATTCTTGTAGATACTCCACTACATCTCAAATAATCAGAATGTGTTTCAGGCTTGGCTGTGAAGCACACTGAGTAGCCTCTGTTTTATGAAATTTTAATCTAATTATCAAGACACCTACCAGTTTAATGCTGTGAGAAGTTTGGTGTTAATATGCATGGCCTCCGGCAAGAGCTTAGTTATAAGGGGGATATTACCAGTGGAAATATTAGTCACCTCCTAAGTGATATCAGAGATTTGCAAATGTCACTGGGACAGAACTTTCCCACATAGATACCTAAAGCAGTAGTTGTAGCCTAAGAATAAGCTCCAAAGGAAAGCTTGATGTTATTTGCTGTATCCCAGGAACTGTATTTTGCTGAATGATACACCTAAGAACGGAATATATAGATATTGGATTATTAAACAGGGAGATTTCAAGATTGGTCAACTTGAAATTGTAAAAATAGAAAATGTCTGAACACTTTCCAATCTGATTTAAGAAGGCAACTCTAAGACACACTTAGCTGCCTGCATGAGGCTGGACCCTCACATAGAAGTCTGTCTTTTAAATAGTGAGTAGCTCAGTGTTTAGAGCAATTGCCACAACAGCTGGAGATTTGGAATAAAACCTAATTCTTCTAGTCTGTAAGGCACTGCACCGAGAAGAGTCAGATTTGCATTCTGGTCCATAACCTTGCTGTCACCATAACTTTTTTATCTAATGGCACTTTAATGTAAATTGGGTAGGGAAGTCAGTGCCCGGTTCCCCCTGCTATTGAGTACTTCAGGCACTGTGCTGTATTCTTCCACAGCTGTTGTATGTGAGTGTAGAAATCTTGCTTGGCACTCACCTTTTGAATTCACTCCAAGCTCTTCTGGGAAAAAGTCTGATTTAAGTATGTGCTCTCTTCGTTCCTAAAGTTAGTTTGTATTAAGTTTGAGAACCTGCCGTGGAATGAACAGCGGTTGATTTGACTATCAATCATTTAAATAAATTTATGAAAAAAGTTAATGTGTATTTTTTCTACATTTCATTATTGTGCAGTGTGGAAAAAAAACTCTTCTGTGACAATGACAAAAGTGCACAGATCCATTTTAAGCTTGGCTAACTGACACAGGAAATATTCTATATCTCTAAGTAGATAGCCAGCAATTTATTCATCCATGTTAGGAATGAACAAGAAAATGAAATAAAAATTCCCCTGCAGAATTAACAGAAGTCCTCAGTTTGACAGAGGGGATGAAACTGTAAGACAATAACATTGAACATAGTGATTTTCTACTGCATTTACCTCAGGCAATAGCACAGTGATATTTAAACAAGTTAGTAATTATATGAAAGATGTCAAATAAAAAACATTCAAAATTCAAATTTATATAAAACTCTGGGAGATATGTTAAGGCTTCTAACTTGTATAAGTAGGTAACACAAATCCAAAGACAATTCTTTTTCGGGATGTCATAAGAGTTGTGGGTGTTGCTGGTATATCTTTGGTAAAAAATGAAGAGTTCTTAGACATAGATTTACTTTGATGTCTCTCATTATATGTCAAAGTCAGTACATAGTACATCACTTTATCTCTAGGGAGATGTTTCACCCCATATTTTTACCAGTCTTTGTAATTATTAAAGGCATGGATGAAGAATACATTTTAATCCCTTATATGGGGTACATAGAAGACAGGTGAGGAATTGTGCTATAGTAACACACCCCTGCACTTCAGGGGGGTGCAAGTAAGACAAGTCTGCAGCTTTTCTAAAGTACTTCATCTAAAATGTTTGTACTGCAGATTGCTTGAATTAATGGTTTCACTCCACAGGTTGATCTTTATTGCACTATACTGCTTCCTAATGTAGACATATCTTCTATTCCCTAAGTCTTCCATCAAGCTATTATAAAGTTATTAAATTTACAAATATTGTTCATGGGCTGATACTGGGCTTGTAACTTTTATTTTAAAAAAAGAAAGTAAAAAAAAAAGTTATATTTTCTTTCTTTCATAAGCTGCTAAATTTGTGTCAGGTACACTGAATAAACAAGGTGTCTCAGTGACGTCCAGGCAGTGGTATATTAGAGCTGCCACCTGTTTACACATCTGAAGAGGATTTTTTCCTGAAGACAGTCTTGTCTGCAATTTGAATCATTGTCTGAAAATACTTCTGTGAATCAAAACAACAGGGATTCATGCTTGAGAAGAAAGAGTTTGTGTTAGAAGGAAAAGTATTAAGATCCAAGAACATCGCTGATGGGAAATTTATTGGTATTCCATTGAGGACCTTGATATAAACATCATAAGCAGCATTGTGAGGGATCACCAGTTCAATGAAAGATCGTGATCTGAGAAAAAACAGAATATCATGAATAACTACAGTGTTGAAGGAAAATGAAAAGTAGTTGTATCAAGTTCAGTGTCATTATCTTAGAGGGCAATAAAGCGGGAGCTAAATCAGATACAAGAGAAAAAAAGAAGCAAAAACTATCTGTAATAGTCTATCAGGGAACAACACTCTCTCCTGAAGCAGTTAAAACCCTACTTTGTATCAGGTAAAATTACTTCAGTAGAAACAGATAAATAGTAATGTCTCCATACAAGGACCCCTAAGTCTGAAATTTTAATTTATATTTAAATCCTACAAACTGCTGAAAATTTTCTTATATTCTAAGACATTTTGCAGGATTCTTTTTTCTGAGAAGCAGATGATTTGGAGTCTCGAGATTCTTTTCTTGAAGAAGTAGAATTTCCCATGGAAATACCAATTGAATTCCTCCATTAAGGTAAAAAGAACTAGGAATATAAATATTTGATGTGTAGATTGTTGAAGACAAATAAAAAACGCAGATCATGTTCTGGAGGCAAAGGGATAAGAAGAGAAACACTGATAGAAATTATCACTATCCTCCTTTGCTTTCCATCTGCTCGCCCAAATAATTGAAAACTGTAATAAAAAGTAAACACATATGTGATGATTGTATGTAGGAGAAAACCACCAAAAATGAAGATAAATAGTGGTTAGGTCTTCTGTCATTGTTTGTATATCCTTCTCTCTTGGCCCTTAGACCAGAAAACCACTGTAAACCAACTACGAGTAAACAAAAGACACAGTTAAAAATACCTGGAGTAAGAATTAATTATCAAATTAGACTTCTCATTATTCATTTGTAAACAAAAGACTTGGAAGAGCTAATGTTTGAATTTCAGTAATGAAGACACAGCCAGCAGGAGTGACATCTTCCACCTACACAGCCTTGTCAGCCTTGGTGCATCTAGAATATGCATAATTCAGAGCTCTGCAGTAACATTTCTCTCCAATAGGTCTCTAGTCTCTCTAACATCAAGCCAGTATCAGGAGGTTAGGAACTACTGTCATGCATGAGGTGAGTCATTTGCTGCTGAGATCTTGAGAGTTAGACTAGTCATGAACACATATATTTTTGGCAGCCTTAACTGTATCGCAACCCAGAACTCTAGGAAATAGAATCTCTTGGTTTACCCAGCAGAAACTTCACTGCTCCCTGCATACTCACTGTGGCATTCCTCACAAGACAAAATGAATTGTGTTTGTTCAACAGAGCAAAGCCTTCGGGCCAGACCAAATTGTCACTGTCTCAGAGAAATTCTTTGGAGTCATCTTGCCATGAACATTTTATCTTTTTTAGAAGTAGGGGACTTGTCCTCTTGTGAACAAATCTTATTGTTCCCTGATTTGGAACAACAAGGTTCAAAAAGGGAATATGTTTCAAAGAGTTGGAGCCTGTAGGCAAGTGGACAAGCAATAAAACCCTGCTTATTCCCACCTCAACAATTGTTAACACTGGTTGAAGTCAGGCAGACACCCTACCCTAAGTGATTTTTCAGACTGCGTATTATGTTGCATGCAAATGATAGAGCATTGCTACAAAACTTGGAAATAGTTTTCATTGCTAACTTGTGAATGGATGATCATAGAATCATATCGTGATTTGGATTAGAAGGGATCTTAAAGTCAATCTGGTTCCAACTCCCCTGCCATGGCCAGGGACCCCTTCCCCTAGACCAGTTGCTTAAAGCCCCATCCAACCTGGTGTGTTGGTCCTAATTAATTTTATAAAACCCATTGCCCTTTTACGTCTCTGTTTACATTTCTTTTTCTTTCATGTCTTTTCTTCATCACGATTTTTGTGGTACTTATTTTCTGCTTCTTCCCAGAATTAAAATTTCACTAAGTAGTCCAGAGGAGGCCAGGTTAAGTGATTACTGGAAATACTGTAAAGAAATATTTTCAACCCAAGCAAGTAAGTATTTTCCAGCATTGAAAATATATGAATGTATATCTGCTGAAAATACTTTGTCGAACATGGCATGGAGTAGAAAATACTGAATAAAAGAAACATTTTTTTTACTCAAATATGATATTTAAGACATTCCACATTTTAGTTTATTTTGTTCTAAAATTGTCTAATACATTATTTCATAAGCATTAGCATAAAACTTTTATTAGAGGCTACTAATTACTCTTTTCAGATAACCACATGGGGCCTTAATTAAAAATTGTAATCCATTTCAAAATGTACATGGATATAATGAAAACACAATTCAAATGTGTTGTCAGATAACTGGATTTTATTACCTTAGCTTAAGGAAATAGATACATTTTCTAAAAAAAAATGCTCAGAAAGCATGATATTTCTCAATGTTGCAGTCGTTCTCTGCTATCCAGCAGTGAAAACAATAATTATTATCAGTTCTTCATGTTCTTAGGGTTGGCACGTATTTGTTTGCATGAAGAATGCAACCATGCAAAAGCACAGTAGCATTTTAGAGGAAGAGAGGCTGCCAAAGTCTCTGGTGAGGCTTGCCAAAAAACCACTCACAGTAGGGTGTCTCTACTAGCTCTCTCTGCATGTGTAGGTCCTGCTCTTAGGGATAATCACCTGCTACTGAATAGAACTATTCATTGAGGCTGAGGGAGTGTCTGAAACAGTCTCAAACCTTCCAAAACTGCAAAGTTGCCAACACTCTTTTTCTCAGGGGTCTCCTGATTCCTGGCTAACTTGGTCTTGGTGCCATGTAAATACTATCACCCAGCCTTGGAACTGGGGTCAGCTTATAGCCAGACAGGGAAAATTTGAGATCGGTTGCCATATGCATCTTTATATCTTTCTATGGAGATGTGTCCTCAGTCTTTCAATGTATGTTAAAAAAAAACAAACCCCAAAAAACCCACCAAAAAACAGTCTTCACAGAAAATTCTGTTCTGCTCATGCTGTCATGCTTCTGTTTTATTTTACATGAGACAAGGTTAATTGAGCCTAGAATGAAAAAGTATGGTAAGTCTGATATATGTCACTCAGCTGAGAGTAAGTAGCTAGTTCCCATGAATAAATTCTTGTTCTGATGTTAAAGAATTTAGATGAAAAGAGTGAGATGCTGATTTTGAAAGCCTACATACCGTGGGGGAATAGACACCAAAGGGAACGATTTTGGAAAGTGATAAATTGCACTTCCTGTCTTTTGAACTGTAGTCTGGCAGTTAAACCATTGGTCTACTAAGGAGATGTTTAAATCTTGAAGCAATTGATGCCTCCTCTGTACAAGTGGCCTAAATCGCTAAGCTCTGTGACCACCTGAGACACCATCAACAATTTGATGAGGGCAGTTGCTGAAAAATGTTTGTTTTGGCTCTTGAAATTAATCCATTGTAACCAGAAAAGACCATAGAAAGTGTTCTGTGATTGTCCTTCGAGTAGGACAGAAATTATATTATTTCTCTATGTCAGAATAGAAATGTATTGCCTAAGCCATTTTGTTGTGAGGACAATAGTTCTAGGAATAAAGACCTGAAAAAAATCATATATAACTCTTCCAGCTAAAAATTAGGAGGGAGTTACTCATAAACTTTCTATCTGTTCTAATTCCCTGCCTCTTGCTTCATGGAAGTCCTACATCTGCAGGCAAGTGGAACATCCTCTTTCCTGTGGCCACTGTAATATTTATGGTTAATGGTCACAGGGCTCGTAGCAGGCCTTCAGCTTCTGTAAAGAACAGTTCTGAGCATTAAGTAGATGTTAAAAAAAAACAAAAAACAGAAAAACAGAGCAATATTTCAGACTTTTCTGGAGAAGTAGATAGCTCACTGACTTACTATCCCCTGATTAAGCCTGGACTTTATCTGGGCAATGGGCATATATCTTCAGTAGCCAGGGCTGAACAAGTATGGCCACTTTTAGCAGTAGTAAACTTTAAGCCTCACAGGATGGCATTTTATAGATTTAGATATTGTAAGGATTAACAAGTGCTGAAAAGAGATGACCTAGATAATGATCTGAGCTGTAGTCAAGTTTGGGCTTCTAAATCCTAATTTAGACTAACCTTAAGTGATCTCTAAAATCTCTTAGTTTCATTTTAGGCCTAAATCTTATATTGAATCTGGCCCATGAGTTCTAATTCTTTCTTAGATCTGGCTTATGATGTTAGGCACTTAAAAAGACTTCTTTACTTTGAGTTTTAAACTTTTCTTTTTTTTTTTTAATGTTTCTGCATGGAAAACATCTGTGATATATATTTTCATAGTAATCCCCTAATTCATTAGGAGCTGTTTCTCCATTCAGAGGATTACTATGTAAATATATGTGCATATATCTAGGGAAGTTTACTTTTAAAAGGGACAGACACTTGGATTTTAGAACCATTTTTATTTGTAGCGTTGTTTCCAGCTATGATAAATAATGGTCTGAATTGCAGCAGAAAATGTGCAAATCAAGACCCTTATCCTGCTCTGAATGCCAAGTGGGCAGGAGGTTTACTGATGGTTCAGTGCAGGATCAGGGCCCTAAAATCTGAACTTACAAGGGCTGACTTTTTTTTTTATTCTGCAGTGTTCAAATGGACTGCTTAAAAACCCTATAAATGCTTCATCTAGACAGCAGGGCACCATTTCAGGAACTGATTGCCCATTATAGTCCTAACAATAAAACAGGAAAATACCCCATGGGAGAAGGAGCAGGGCCTTATGACTTTCTCATTGAACTCAACGTGAAACTTATAATTTTCTGGCCCCACTTTGCAGAATGTGTCAGTTTTCAGTGGCCATTATGCTCCTAAGTCTCTTTCAAGGAAATCTGAAATGAGGGGACTTAATACAGTGGAAAATGAAAGAAAACCATGGCATAAATCTGAGTTCATATATACTAAAGAATATATATTTTTTCTTTATATTGTCTTCCCTCTCCCTGAGAATTAATCAGCTAGAAGTAATGCTGCTTTGATTTACATTTTCTGTGCTAGATGGTGAAAATGTGCTTGCAATACAGAGAAGTGAACATGTCTGTTTAAAAGATCTTTTAAGATTATTTTTTTCAGGGATATTTTTAAAGACTCTCCAAAACAAAATATTCAGGGAGAACAAATCAGACTCACATACAGACTCATACATTCTCCTTTCATACATCACAGCCAAGAAACCAATATATATCCGGTGCCTCCCCACGCTGAATCTTTTCCCTGAAACTTGCAACACTTTGGTAGCAGAGAGCACCTGTCTGGATAATGTGAAGGGATAAGGGAGTATGTTAAACAAGGGCAGAGGGAATTGGGGAGGGATGCAGGAGACACTGATCTAATTGAAGCAAAGCATTTTATTAATCTAGAGTGCTGTCTCCAGGCATGCCTAAAATCTAAATAATGATACTGAACTTCAAAGGCCCTATTCTCCATTCCTTGTGCACTCACTACTCCTGTTTAAGTTAATGGAACTTCTAAGTGTATAAAAATGCAGAATCATACTGTGAATAAGCTGTTAAGAATCAATTAGCAATAAAACGCTGCTTACAAGGAAAAAAAAGACAAAATCTCTGTCTGTTTGGTCAATTCTTTCCTATCTATTACTAGCATGACTAGCTTGAACATCAAGGTGTGTGATTTTGACCCTCTGGAGAAGGGGTCAAACCATCTAAAAGCCTGGATTGCATTTGAGACCGTATTTTTTTCCAAATGATTTATTCCACTAGTGTACTCTGCTGCTGTTGGACAGTCAGCTTCCATAGCATATCAAGGATAGTACAAAATTGTGCAGCTTCTCAGGAGGGCTCAGGGATTTAGCTTGTATGTTCTAAAACTCCTCTGTTGTTTCCGCATCTTTGCATATTGAATTATGTTAATTTCAGTAAGTAAACATTAATTACTTGATGATTTCATAGTGCTTTGAAGCTGTAAGGTATTTAGAAAGTGATCATTATTAATTATAATATGTACCATTGTTATTTTATCTTTATTTTTTAAAAGTCAAAAAGCCATTTATCCTCTCTTCCTTAAAGGCATGCACTTAGAGAAAGCCACAGGACCCTGTCCTCCATGTGCCTTTTCAAGGGTTGTGCATGAGGATGTCATTTACTGAGACAGGAGACACAATGGGAAATACTGTTGCACCCAAAGCCCAGTTATTTTTATTTTCAGAACCCCAAATGCAAGGCATTTCTCATTTTTGCCTTCCTCTTGCAATATCATCAAAATCGACAACCTAGCACTCAGCTCTCTGAACAGTGGAAAAAAGGTTCTTGTCTGCTTTCATGAGGAATTTCATGTATTAGGTAGGATGTAATCACTGAATATACTACGGGCCACCATAGTAAGCATATGGTCTGGAATGTCCCTTTGGTCAGTTTGGGTCACCTGTCCTGGCTGTGTCCCCTCCCAACCTCCCATACACACCCAGCCCCCTTGCCAGCCCGGCAGTACCAACAACAGAAAAGGCCTTGGCTCTGTGCAAGCCCTACTCAGCATTAAAAAAAAAATCTCTGTATTGTCAACCCCGTGTTCAGCACAAATGCAAACATAACCCCATACCAGCCACCGTGAAGGAAGTTAAATGCTCCAGCTAAAACCAGCACACTTTCTTTCTCAATTGCATTTAAATAATACAATTAGTATGAAAATTCTCGTATTGACTTCAATTTTAAATTTTTTGTGGCAGATTGTTTTATAACCCTTTTCTGTCATTAAGAAAGCTTAGTTAGCCTGCAGATGTTGGCATACTACATTACAAATAATTGGCTGCTTTTTATACGAATAGTATTTCATCGAGAAATGGGAGTTCATCCAAATCAATAGAATTTCTCAGAAAATGTCTTGTTTAATTAAATTGATTAGGTTTCGCGATCACAACATACAGGAGGAGAAAGTATTAAGATTTATTTGCTTTACTTCATATCTAAACCAAATTAAACCAAAATTGCTTTAATGTGTTTGGTGTGCAGGCACAGGCAGTGGGGGCTCCAGGGACCTCTGTGAGGAGTGCCCAGGGCTGCCTCAGGCCAGACACAGCTGGATCCAGGTGTCTCCAACCCACCCACGCAGGACCCTGCAGCCAAAGGGTCTGTGGCACCTTGGGCTTGAGAGGTTTGAGACGTGTTTAAGAGAGGGTAAAAAGTGTTGCACAGCAGCTGTGTGAGAGAGGAGTGAGAGCACGTGAGAGGAACAATGCTGCAGACACCCAGGTCAGTGCAGAAGGAAGAGGAGCTGCTCAAGACACTGGAGCTGACACTCCCCCGCAGCCCCTGGTGCAGACCATGGTAAGGCAGCGAGGCCCCTGCAGCCTGTGGAGGACCACAGGGAAGAGAAGATCCACATTATAGCCAGTGGAGGACTCCATGCCAGAGCAGGTGGATGTGTTCTGGAGAAAGCTGAAACTGCTGGAGAGCCACACTAGAGCAGGAGAAGAGCAGAAGGAGGAAAGAGTGACACACAGGAGCTGCTATGGGCTGGTCCCACCCCTCCATTCCCCACCCCCCTGCGCTGCTCAGCATGAGGAGGAGGTTCAATAGTCAGGAATGAGGAAGGAAGTTTGAACCTTGAAAAAATGGGGACTGGAACAGAGGAGATTGGTTTACTTTTGTTTCTGAGTAACTGAGTCTAATTTTTATTAGCAATAAATTAAACTTCCTCAAGTAAAATCTGTGTTGGCTGTGATGGTAATAGGTGAATAATCTTGTCTTCATCTCAACCTGTGGGATTTTTCATCTTATTTTCTCTGCCATCCTGCTGAGGAGAGGAAGTCAGAAAATGGTTTTGTGAGTACCTGGCAGCCAACCAAGGTAAACCTGCAATAAAATTAATTATTTTTGTCTTAAAAAAACATTTAGAGATTTGTACTGATTTCTGTGATTCTATGAACATTTTTCTTTAAATGTTGTCATAAAAAATAAAACCTAACTATTTCTCTTTTCTCTTTTTTTTTTTTTTCCTGAGTGTCTCTTCTTCAGTATTCTCTAAACAGCTTGTTATTCAATTATTCATGTGCCTGCACTTGGGAATTTCACTCTGGTTTCAGACCTCTGTTGCCTTCTTCACATTAGAGGACAGAGAATCACATCTCCAATCTTCAAATTTCAATGGTCTTCTGTATATCCTTGAAAGAATGAAAAAAAATCTTTTCCCTTTGCTCTCAGTGACAAAAGAACAGCTATTGTTTCACCAACCTTTCTCTTCTTAGTGTAAAGAAACAGTGGAAAGATATTGGAAAGTGCTTCTTTACCAAATGCTCTTCTCTGCAAACTTTTTCTCAGGGGAGACAAGAGATGTAAAGAAGCTGCTAATGCTAAATTTCTGAAATATTTCTGTGAGCAAAACATCTAAGAATAGTACAGCAGTATTTGTTAGCCAGAAAGGCAATGTGGAACTAAAGCAGTCCCTTGAACTGAATATATTATTTTACTATTACAGCTGACATTTCTATGGTTGATGCTTTTTAGGTACAACCTGACCAAAAGTTTTTATGCAGTAATTAATATAATTTGCACGTTTAAACAATCCTGTGAAGCTAATGAGTCCATTTCAATGGATGAACACATACTTTGGTCTGTGCTGCAGCTAAAGCTTATTTAATAAAAAAGACACTTCTTTATCTAAAGGTAACTTCAGCACCACTAATGGACATTAATTCATATCATGTGGTAGAAAACTGGGGCGGAGGAAGGGAAAAAAATGATCATCACATTTTAAACTACAAAGAACATGCAAGGAAGGCCCGTGGGGATGGGATGAAGCTAATGCCACACATGGAACCAACCAGTGCATCCAAAATATTTTATCAACATTGATGTATTTCCTGGCTACATGAAGATTACAGTACAGAGAGAAGTCTCCATGAAGGTAAATTGGAGAAGACTGTATGCTGGGAAAGAAGCTCCATCGAAGAAAAGGTGCCTGTGGTAGTTGAAATGATGAGCAGAAACTGGTGTACTGCAAAGCTGTAGCTAAGGTTAGCAGTGTAATTTTTTTTTTAAAGGTTGTTGGAGTTTTAGTGGAGCGGTATGTCACCAACACTGAGAGCAAGACTGCTGGAGTCTGGTCCTGGGGGATAAAGTGATAAGAGATTTTCATTGGAAAATTCTTGTGACATCTTTCAGGGGCCGTAAGAATTTTAAACTTAGTCATTGTTGTGATTAGGCTAAAAGATTCACTGAAAATTAAAAAGAAACCCCAAACCAACAAAAAGCAAACAAGAAAAAAACCGCAGTCTATAATGCAGTTCCATTCCAATGAAATTTCTCTGTTTTTGCTAATGTTTGCTTAATGTCTACTAGCACAGTAGATGTGTTGTAGAGTAATAACTACTTTAATTATAAGACATAATAGAATGCCACTAATAGATGTTTAAATTATTTTTAATGTAGTTATTTAGATATATAAAGAAGTAACACTTCTACAGTTACTTTTTGGACATCAGACTGCATTACAACAAAGGATAACTAATTAAAGCTGATGGTCTGTTGTTTTTGCTGTGAATTTTTCTATTAGTTTTGCCATTGAGTTCTGGACTAGATCTTTTTTTCACAGATTTCCAGTCTGAAAGAAGCATCTGCTTGGAGAAAGCAAGAAGAAACTAGATATCAGAAAGGGGTATGAATTTAAATACACAAATCACCAAGTGGTTTACTCCATATTCACAGTTCTTTAATGAAAATCTGCTTCACATGTTGTTCAAGTAGTTGAAGGTGTGCATACTCTGGCTGTCTAGCACTGACCACATTGACACTGAGGTCAGGGCTGAACTTCCTTTTGAATTGTTGTTGTCATCGAGATGTAACAAGTTTTTCATGCAAAATCTTTTTAGATACTTAGTCAAGAAGAGACAGTACACCCTAGTGCCATCCTGGGTAAACGGACCCATTACACAGGTGTGTGCAATTAGTGCTGAACATTAGATGCCAACACTGTGTGTGGAATTGTCTGGGACTTCTCACCCCACAACAGAACATTCTAGACATTTAGATACAGAAACATACTGTGGTCCAAAGTACCTTCTACTCTGCATTATTTGGAAAAATGAATGCATCTTTTCATAAAGTGTATTAAAAAATCCTATTAGAGAATGATGTCATATATTTTTCACTTCTATCTTATGAAATCATAAAATATTTAATCTAATATTCAGGTTTTGTGGCATATCTGTTTTGAATTTCTTACGAGTTGCACAAAGTTCCTAAGATGAAACTTGCTCTCAAGAACATTTATTTACTCCTTATCTCAACACAGGCCATGAGAGAGAGGAGCTCTGCATTCCTCTGTAGCTTGTTGGGACAATGTACAGCCAAAGGAGAATTTCAGACCCTGGAGTCTGAGCCGTTTCAATGGTTCACTGCATCAGCTGTTTGAGCAGTTTGCCCAGATTTGTTACATTTCTTTGCTGTAGAATCTAAATACTGTTACAGATGGAGTAACAGGTTCCGTAATCTTTTCACTGCAAAGAAGTAGTTCTTTTTTAGAAAGATAGAATTTTAATAGCTTGATCTTTTCAAAGGCAAAAAATCGAGTTTAAATTATTGGCATTTCTACAACTGGAGGTAATGGTAAGATCAATCATGATAGTTGAACATGAGAATTTATTCAATATATTTGAAGTTCTACACATAAGCATTGTGCACCAAAAAATAATATTACTAAAAGAAACTACGCATATGACAGTCTTTAAAGACGAGGGTTTTAATTTTCTTCTTTTGTGATACAAAATATTAAAAATTACCATTAATAATTTTTCAGCCTGCTTAAATCTCTTTCCCATTTATTATTAAACCTGCTGTGAAAAAGAATTCTAGATGATAAAAACATTTGTTCTGTTTTTATAAGGAATTCTTAATTTAGAACAGCTTTTAATTCTAATTGATGTTGAATTAATACAAGTGTTAAAAAAGTTGTCTGGAATATGATGCCTTCTTTGTAAAGTTTTGTCACATCAGTGATAAATATTTTACTTTTTTTCTCGTACGTTTTATTATTTTATTTCTTTACAAGCCCCAAAAGTTATGGAAAATCATCTGTAGCTGAAAAATACGAGCAGAAGCTTCTTTCTATTGTCCATGCACATTAACCCACTGCATAAGAGCTTATCCCCCAGAAGATTCCATATGACTGTCATACATCTCTTTGTTAATATACTACTTAATATAGTTAGTATTATCAATAATTAGGAGGGTTTTTTATGTAATGAAGTCTTCCCCACATCCATCATGATAGTTTTTTAATTAACCTATTGAATTAACCTATTCATCTCCCATTCTGTTTTGTATCAGCTCTTCATATTTACTTATTTGTTTTCTGATTTTGCTCTTCCCACTGCTCATCAAAAAATACAATGCTACATTTTCAGTCACAGCAGCATTTGTCTGCATTTAATTGTTGCTATTTATTGTGTTTGCCATAATTACTGTTGGAAGAAATTATTCATTAAAGTTCTCATTCCAAACTTGTTAAACTTTCTTATACATTGAGTAGTGTAATTTTACAGGTATAGTTGTTGTTAAGTGACCATACATGGGTTTCCAGCAATTCAGTGAATGCTAAGAAAATATGGATGTTATATAAAAGCAAATTGCTCAAAACCTGGAAGAAAAGCAAGTATAGTTTAAGAAACTGCTCATTGGTAGAAAATTACTAGAAAAGTTATGTTCTTGGTGCAATTTATTTTCAATAGAAATTGTAACATGAGACCTGTTTATCAATGATCATTTAGAAAAAGAAGCTTTGAAAGAATTGAAACAAAATGAAAAATAGAAAGTTTTCTGGGATATCACAATTTTCTTTTTTTCAGTAACCTACTTTCATCACTTTTTAACTCTATTTTCTTTAGAATCGCGTTTACTTTTTTTCATTCTATAGGTCTTTTTTTTCTTGTTTGCCAACTTAAATTTAACAGAATCAAAAAATCAGAGTGAACAAAAGAATTGCCCTCTTCTGTCTCAGCTTGGACAGTATCTGCAGCTGGTATAAATGTGAAAGTGAAGCTTGTACAGAGGAACTGGTTTTGTTTCCTGTCTAAATAACAAGTAAGCTCACCAGTGGAATTAAAATCTTTAAGAGGAAAGCACAGTTTTAAGCCAGCATCATGCAATTGCAACAGACTTTTCTGTACCTTTCTATTATATTTTTCCAGTGTTTAAGCCATAAATCTTGCAGCTGTTGTTATTTAAATGCAAATCCTTCAATAGGAAATTAATATGAAAGCATATAAAAGAAACAAGTGGCCATAACTGCATAAAATTAACAGAATTCTAACTGAGTGGTGTTTTCTCTAAGAACCTTTTTCTTTAAGAGACTCAGATTTCAAAGTCGAAGAAAAGAATAGGCTTTAGGTGTTTGTTTCACATTAGTGAAATTTACTATGGGCAATTAATTAGAGGAACCGCACTATTGTCAAGAAAGATTCTAATAATCATAATTGCTGTTTGCATAGAAAAATAAAGATATGTATTTTAAGATATTGTGGCTGTCCTTTCTAGTTATTAACTAAGAGTCAGAAAATGTCTGGTAAATCAGTAATTAAAGTAGATTAAATAAGACATAAAATGCGCATATTAGTGAGGGAGTAGGATTTTTAACTTTCCTTGTTGCAGAGATTTTTATTACTAATCTACTTTTGTCTTCCAGTTGATAAAAACAAGCAAGGTAAAGCAAGGAGCAAAGGCCTTGATAGGAAACTCACTTCATTTGCAGTTATCAACCGATTTCAATATTTTCTATTATTTTGTCTATAAAGCCATATTTTCTTGTTACAGTTTCAAAATGATTAATCAGGGAATAGTTTACCAAAATTATCAGGCCATATCTACTCTCAATTAGTTTAAGAATAGCAAGGCATTAGTTTTATTGTAACTCAGTGCTGGCACCAGAAGTAATATGAAATGAGAATATAGGGTTAAATGTATTCAACATAATGACATATACTCCAAAATTATGAACAAGTTATGGTGATTTATTTAATTTAAAGCATATTTGTATTTTAATTTTACCCTTTCCTTTACATTCGAGTTTAACTTTCGTTCTTCACATTTACCCAGTCTTTAATTTTCAAAATGTCAAACCCAAGAAGTCTTATTTGACTTAGAAATAGCACTGGGTTGTAATTCGCTATGATTGCACACTGAAAATATTTCTATTAACACTACTGTTCAAATTCAGATAAGTGGTTTTTAAATAGTTTGTTATTGAAGCATTTGTTAGTTGTTGACCTTTACAGATTTTCTGATTGGTTCATAAGTAAAACTATTTTTCTAATGGAATCTGAAATTCCAACTGAGATTTGAAAATAGTTGTTTTTTTTTTTGACCAGTGGCACATCCCTCTGAAAAAAAATAAAATTCCTTAATTATTTTTTCATTGTCTTCCTCCCAGTACCTGTGTGTGTCAGCAGCCTAAATGAATCAAAGAGATGTTTTATGTAGATAAACAGCAACGTTTGGCCTTGACATGGATTCTTAGATGATAACACTGCTGATACTTGCAGATAGAAAAACAGGTATGGCATGTTGAGGAGCAAAGAGGAAATGTGAGGCAAAGTGCAGTGAAATGAAGAGAGAATGTTCTTCATAGTTGTTTGAAGTTTGGAGAAACACTGAAGTGTTTCCTTAAATGTGTTATTATTCTTAAATTTTAAATTAATATTTAGTATATTTTCTTCCCTTTTTTTACCTTTACATTCTACGTTGCTAATTTTCTCATAGTCTTTGAGAGTGGAGCAACAGGACTACACTTAAAGAGATGTAATTTTTAAGTCAGAAAATAGCCTCCAGATGAATTCTATTTTCCTAAATTTTCATTGGTGACAGTTGATCAGAAGCATAGAATACCCCCAAATTTCTCCTGTTTTCATGGACACTGCCTCCATCCCCAAATACCTCATTTGTATTTCTTTCTTGTACCCTGGAGAGGACTTTTACTTTTCAGGTTCTGGCCTTTCCACTATCATTTGCGCATCACATTTAGCTGAGAGTGCAAATATTATCATCCTCTAAGGTTACTTACATTTGCATACCCAAGTTGTATTGTAAAATGACATTTAGCAGCATTTACTTTTTTGGCTGCCATTTCTTCATCTTGCATAATACATTTTTCTTACATCACAAGATGAAGCCCAGGAAAATTGTCAAGTTGGAGTACACCTGTGGGATGATAGTGTGATAGACAGCTGTGAAATAAATGCAGACTTATGGTCATCAGGTTCAGCTGCAACTCCTTAAAATGGCATTTTATTTTATGGCAGGCTTAAATGGTAGGCTGCTGAACAACCACAGGAAAAACATTACATCATGCAGAACTGTAGTACAAGGGGAAAAATGACAACAGTGTGCAAAGCTGCAACTGATCCTACTTGCCATATGGCATGTCACTCACTGTAATAACACTTACATTCCCTCCATAAGTGCCCTTAAATATCAAGGAGTGAATAAGGCATTATGCAAATTGTAAAAGGAATTTTAATCATATATGTTATGAACTTTGTACTTTTGGGAATTATTTTACGCTAACAGAATACTCTTTAAAAATATGTACGTCTTAGAATATTCCCAGAACTAAATAATTTAAAATTTGCCTGTGCAAATGGTAGGAAAGAAGGCTTCCTTAGTCAATATAAAACAAAAAAAGTCCCAAGCAATGAACTCATGAACCAATAGCTACTATAATTTCTCTCCCTCTCTCCTTTCAAGATATTTGTGTGATTTTCACACAAATACATTTTCCGTATGTTTATGTACATTTTTGAGAGTATTCTGTTCTTAGAGATCCTGATGAGAAACCAGATAACTCCAGTTATTTGAAGAATGATAATTTAGTCTTTATCTCAGATGTATGGTAAACCATTCAGCTGCTCATTACTCGTCACAATGCAAAATCTAGAGAGCGCTCAATGCAAGTTTCATACAGCAGTTTTGGAATAAACAAAGGAAGTAATTTGTCATATCACGCCTGTAATTAAGTTGTGGAACTCATTGCTGCAAGATGTTTCAGGAGCCAACAGTGTAATTAGAATCTTAAAAGGACTGTGGTCAGCCCCATTTTCTCTATTGAGCACAGAAGTCTGGAGCCTTCATCTCAGGTAGTCCCTTGGGCTCTTACTGCTGCAAGTGCGTGCCAGGAGAAAGGACACTCTAGGCATGCCAGTCCCTCATACTCATGACTGTTGAAGGAAGGATGCTGGACCTGGTGAATCCTTGTCCTGATATGATCTGCTGTTTTATGGCAGCTACATTGGACTGAATTCAGGTCCAGCATTGCATTAATTATTTCCTGTGTCTTTCACTGGATACCAGAAAAAAGGGAAAANCTTCCTTTTCCTTTTCCTTTTCCTTTTCCTTTTCCTTTTCCTTTTCCCTGACCCTGACCCTGAAAATATACAAAACCAAGTTGAGTGTGAGGCAGGCAAACATAAATCATGAGGTTTCTTATTCTTTTAAGAATGGGTGAGTTTTCAGACTTAAGCAAGTCACTTTCCATTCTAGCAGTCTGTAAGGGACAAATTCATTATTATACAGAATGATCATTCTCTAGGTGTCATTTAGGGAAGCAGAAGTGGTTTGAGGTTAGGATCTGAGATCTTATGAGGTCATACTGGGTGAGACATGTTCAGCACACGTCATCACTTCTGATGTGGTTCCTATAGTATGATGTCTACTATATTTTCATTTCAGCTCTTTGGTAGATTTTGCATTTTTTTTTTTAACTTTGCAAGCTAGTGGAATATATACCAAAAAAAGGTAGATCTCAGTGTAGGAAATGTCAATCCTATGCATTTGAATTGGGACACTGGGTTTTTTCCTGCTGACTGACAGATCAAATTCCTTATGAGACTTCTCTTAGTAAATATCCTAATTCTTCTCTTCACACTTTTCATGTCCTTACTCACCTAGTGGCTTATGAGAACTTCACTCATTTCAACTTCTTCCCACAGCTTTTATGACCCTGAGAATTTTCTCTGATCAGATTGTAGGATTATGTTTCTACAAGCTATTTCCTCTGAAATGACAGGTTTCTTCTGCCAACATTTCTGTCATCACTAATAGCGGATAGCATTGGAGAATGCCCTTTCCCACAGTTTAGTACAGTATCATTTGTTGCCTCTCTCTGTTCTTCCTCAGTAATACACTGACTGAGCCAGAGCAACTGACCTGATGGTTTTGTCATCTGGGATTTCAGACCTGTCTTTTCAGTCACAGTACTTGTAGTATCTGAGGATCAGGGTCAATATCAGTCCTTGGCAGAGTTTTTACATTTCAGGGTACTATCTTGTCTGCCTGATTTACTGATAGGTTCTCAGGAGCTGACAAGAGTGAGCTTCAAGTACATTTTCTTCAGCTGTAACATTGGAAGAAAATGTTAGTTGGGGCAAGCAGATTATCTAAACAGAGCCTGATGAGTCTGTGTCCGTGCTCATTGATCTTTCTTAATCCACGTTTGCTTAATTCATTCTAATCCATGACCTTTGCTCCCACTTTAGCTTCGCAGTGTCCCACATTCAGCAGCACATCAAGCCTCAGCAGAGTGTCAGTGCATTCTCCAGAAAATTGTCATCCTTGGCCATTGTCAAAGACAGGCGACCTGGGCAGCAGCCAGGTTAACTGGCGTTTCTTTACAGAAGATTAAAATAATAACAGCTGTAAAAGGATTATACCTGGTTAAGATTAGAGTTCTCTCCCTATGTAGGGCTGCCAATGCTTTCTTGTGTTTTAAACATTGTCTTTGAAAAGATAAAATAAATGGCAAGTGAATGGTAGAATACAGCCAATGCATCAGCTATTATATATTAGTATCAGACAGTGCCTTTGTGATAACAATATCATCAGAAGTGAAAAATTCAGCTCATAGGTTTTAATAGAAAAGTTTGTGAAACATACAGAAAGCTGGAAGCTTTGGTGTCACAAAAGCGTTATTTTACTGAAAAAGACAGGGATGCATACCACTGTATTTTTTTTTTCCTGGATTCCACCAAATAGCATAAAGTAGCTTTTTCATTACAAGGGGTCTCCCATGTGAGGACGTAATAGTAAAATACTGTACTATATAAAAGCTTTTCAGCTGACCTTCAACCTTGGAAATGCAGATAAGTTTCACCCCAGAGTAGAACTGTGAATCACGATATACAGATGACCTAAAACAAGAAAAGTTTTGTTGGGGTTTTTTGTTTGTGTATCTGTTTTCACAGACATGCTTTGTATTCTTTAACATCCATTTGGGAAACACTCCTTGGAATCTCATTTATAAATTATATACTCTTCTGCCTGCCTTCACTGCACAGTGTATCATATACACAATGATTGTGTACCTTTGAGTCTCCAGTGTACTTCAAACAGGTATTAACTTATGCATCTTTAAGCACATTGAACTTACTTAGAATGAGACTGGGCCAACATAAATTGAAATGGATAATTAGAAGAAACACAGGTAGAACCAGAACAAAGGAACAACAAATGGAGATAAAAATGTTAGACAAAATGAAGAGTTGCATGCAACAACTCTGCAAGCCCTGGGGTAGCTGCACAGTAACTTGAACATATAGTACTTCATGTAGCAAATAGAAAATGACACTTGCCAGAATCTGACCTTGACAGAAACATTTGAGTAATATTTGTAGCATGATGAAACAACTTCCTTATTATTTTAGGCAGTAAAAGGTTTTCTAGAAAGCTCTGTCTGCTACTTTTTTTATTATGCTCTGTGTTTTCATAAATGGAAGGAGAGGGATGTTGGAAATATATGGCATTTAGTTTTTTAACTTTTTTTATCTAGGTTCTTGTTTGGTCTGCACTACGTGAGTGTCTGAGCAGTCTACAAATATGAATTTCTTTACATTTGCAAGTTGTAAGAGAGAAAACACAAAACTCAAGCACAAAGAAACTGAAATTAAGATCTTTAAAGGTAACTAAGAATCTAGAAAACAAACTTGGCAGAACTGGGATGTTTCAGTTTAAGAAAATGGCAGGATGGCAGACTTGGACGTTTTCTCCATTCAAGATAAATTATTTTTAAATTTTTATATCTTATTACTATACATGCCAGGGAGACTTACTAGATTGTGCTGGGCAAAAAGGATATGCAAGATTTACAAGTAATATTTAGGCTGGCAGAGATCACAGATGTAAATTCTTCTGCACTGTATCCCATTGGTTAAATCACTTTTCCAAGAAACAATTCCTCTGCCATGTTAGCATAGAGAACCTCTAACCCTGTGTATTGGAAAAGAAGGAGTTAGGTGAAAAATTTAGGAGTCCCTTACTAATGAGCCTCTTTTGTATTTTGTGCTCAAGAATAGGAACATCATTTGAACAAAAGAAAAGTAAGGAAGAGGAGACTTGGGCATGCACTGGGCATGCATTCATATTTCTACTACCTACTACTGTTGCTTTATTTCTATTTCCCGGGCACTGTGAAGACAAGTCGGTTTTTTAGCTTCTTTTCCTTGGACTGCTTCAGCATTCAAATCTTTGAGATCTAATGTAAAATTCATAAAAATAAAAGATCAAGTTTTATAATTACTCAGGTCTGTACCCTGGCCTTTAAAGTGCCATATCAGATTTTTCCTTGACTCATTTACCTCCTCCATGATTCTCATAATCTTGGCTAAATATTGTCTGTATCTCAGCAGATTATGTGGTGGGGTCCCTTTATTGTTTTGCATTCCCACGTGGTCTGTAATCTGAAAGATACATGCCTAACAGGTGGGAACTCTTTCTTGGATAGAAGTCATAGGACCCTTTTCTTCCACTTCTTTCTTGGCTCCTGCCTCACCTACTGACTCTGGTGTGGGATTTTTTTGGTTTATTGGGTGGGTTTTGTTCATTTTTTTTCCCCCTCTGAAACACCTGTCCTTGCTATGAATTGCAATTGGCACGGTAACTTCTGGGATAAAAAGAGAAGCAAGAGTGATGGTTGTAGCACATAATCACTTCACATAGGTGCCTGACCATCTATAGATGTTTAAAATCAAGGACTTAATTATTAAGACTGGAGTTGCCTTAGGTTTTTCCACAGTTAGTACAGCAAATCAGGCTTCTCCAGAGACGGTGTCTCTCAGTAGGAGTGAAAGAGTCTCCAGAGAGATTCTATATTCAACCTCTTAAATCATGTTTTAAAATTCTAAGAAGAAAAAGATAATTTAAAAGTTTATTAGATATTTGAATCAAGGTGAGCTGAATTCTGTTCATATTAAAAAAAGGACTTGATATTTTTATATTTATTGTGTATTAATTATCCTACTATTGATCCTTATAGAAATGTTTGATTCCAGTGGCTTTCTTGTAGTTCATTAGTGTTATTTAAGTATAAGGTAATTTGTTTCTCCTGCTCAGTTTTGGTCTTAGTGTACTGACTGCCTGTGGTTTAAAAATGTTTGCTCCAAGTTCTCTTCTGACCCAAGCACTTGTTTCCTTAATTAAATCCAAGAGTATTTCACTGTATTGCACACCTCAACAAATGTTTTTGTAGACTCTGCAGGTTAGAGGGGTTTTGGTCTCCCTGCCCTGCCCAGTCCATTATTGTCTGCCAGGCTGGGGAACTTCCTACACTCCCGTGTCCTTCAACACTGCCTCAAAATATGTGATACGTGGCCACATTTTCATGCTATAAAAATCCATTTAGATGGGCCAAAACAGAATTCTCCCATTATTTCTGACATGTTAGTTTAAATTTCTTTTCTCAAATCTCAAATCAATAATTATATATACACACACACACACACTTGACGCAGATCAACAGAAATATAAATATGTATTTATATACACACTCCCTCTCTGTCTTTTTATTTTAAAATGAACCCTTGTTTAAACTATGCTAGGCCCAGAAAGGATCTAAAGCCAAGAACTGCTCATGCAAATACAACTAATCTGCCCTAGAGGAGGCTATTTCTGAGGCTTGCTGCCAAGCTTCCCTCCCTGGGGTAGATGCAGTTAGAAGAGCAGATCTAGTCTGACTTACTACAAATCGTACCCACAACTTTTATATACTACAATATATATTGCATGTCACCAGGCTGTTATTTTGTTCTTCTTTTTCTGTTTTTTTATTTCATGTACCTTTCTCATCATTTTAATGTAAACTCTTTAGAGTAGGGCTTATTTTTACAAGAGGCTTGTAGAGCCCCTTTCCATTAAGCAATGCATTAGTCCCAAGTAAATAATCTGGAAACTGCTTTAATTAGCCAAAAGAAATATACGTATAGTGTATTAGACATAATTTATTTGAGGAAAAAAGTGCTTGAAAAGATACAAAGGCTAGAAGTGGGGTTTTGCAGTTTTGTTGTTGTTGTTGTTGTTTGTTTGTTTGTTTGTTTTGGGGGGGACTGGTTTTGGTTGGTTTTTTGATAGTCCCAGAAGAAAATTTATGTAATACTTCATTATACATGATCTAATTAATAATTATTTTCTTTAAAGATCTTTATGGTATGTACATACATTAAACATGAATGCCTGTAGGGCTGAGGAAATCCAGCTTCTTCATAATGGATTTATTTTGAACATACTGGAACCATAACTTAAATTTTCACGTTCTTAGAGCAAGAACAAATGAAGGCAAACAATGAAATTTGCAACAAAGTTAAAAATATGAGACACGTCTTCTGCCTGCATACCCTTTGGAAAATATTAGCTAATTATATTTAACATAGAATGAGAACATAATTCCTGCTGTTTTGACAACTAACAAATTGCATATTATCACCTTGTAAATAACATTATTAAAAACAGTTGTCCTTGTCTGTAGTCTCTTCTTTGTAAGAAAAAATTAATTTGAGGCCCGTCATTCACAAGATGTGCATTAGAATATCAAAGCAGCAGTCTGAAGATACTGAAAACTGAAAATCCGGTACACCCACTGCACAGAGGGAGAAATTTGGTGTTGTAATAAGAAGATAAAAGTAAAGGTTTGTGAAGTCTATGGTAGCAGCATGATCCCTTGTGATAATCAGATTTTCAGTCATGATTAATTTAACTCAGTTATTCTACTAATAATATTATCTTGACTATAATCTAAGCATAATATTGGTTTCCATTGAGAAAGATGAATTGTACATTATTAAGCATTTTTAATTTTTATTAGTTTACTAATTAAAGTGTATTGCTCACCTTTTTTATTCTTAAAATATTCCATGGAGAGAATAATTTTAATTCTTCATGTTTAAACACATCATCTTTCATCCAAAGATCCAAAGGTGCTTCACAATACAAATACTAATTTGTACTCTATAAATGATCTCACAGCATTCCAATGAAGTATATTACTAGCTGTTATTTTTAAGGCTGTTTATCAAAGTAAAATGTTCACATCCTTCAGCAGGATATAATAAAAGGAGCATCTACATGTTTGCATAATTCTTCTCAAGTCAAGGGACAGCACTTGCTGGTAGCACAAAGATTCGATCCGTGCAGTAACCTTACTGAAAGATAATAACTCACATTAAAAGTAGGAAGGCTTTTTTCCATTAACTTCAAAGGGGTCAGGTTTTCATTTAATAATGGTAGGAATGTCAAAGAGATATAGAAAGGGAACAGTCAAAATAATCATGTATTCTATCTACCAGTGAGATGCAGAACGCACTTACACAGAAATTTGATATGTAGGTTGAGGTGTTTCCCAATTGCATTCTTAATGTTTGTTTTCTGCTTAAAAAAAAAGAAGTGTTGTGTAAGAGCATTTCTTCCTTCAAATGTGAGGCCAGACCAAATGCTGGATCAGTTTAGATCCTTAAAACTAAGAAGCAACATATCAGTAAGAACCTATTTTCACAGGGATGATGCAGTGGATACCTCAGTTGGTTATATGCCATTGTTGCAACCACACTTCAGAATTGATGAGCAGTCAAATGAATCATGACAGCAAGCGTGACTACAGGAAGTTTAAATAGACTGCTACCATATATGGCATTTATGTTTTTATATTCAGGTACGTTAAAAAAACAGAGCTAAGTTTTACTTTTCTTTAAACAATCTAGAGTAATTTATTTTTCACTTTTTAATCCACATTTAAACCAAGATAATGGAAACCAGGATGTTGACTTTGTAGTTGAGGGTAAAACTATTTAAAAATGTGCTATAATTGTTAAAGGTGTGGTTAAACCAAGTATGATGATCTTTGAAATACTGTAATGAGACCTTGTGTTAATCAGATTTGTGCACAGAGGCAGAGCATGCCTGCAGACCTATGATTTTATTGGTATCATGGAGACATGGTAGGTGGCTCCTACAACTAGAGTGTTGGAATGGAAGGATACAGGCTCTTTAGGAATGATTGGCAGGTGAGACAGGAACAGGGTGTTGCCCTCTATGTCAATGTCCAGCTGGAATGCATGGAGCTCTACCTGGGAATGGATGGGGAACTGACTGAGAGCTCATGGATCAGGGTGAAAGGGAGGGGAGGAAGAGGTGATATTATAATGGGGATCTGCTACAGGCCATATGACCAGCAAGACTGAGCAGAAGAGCCCCTCTATAGGTAAATAAGAGTGTCAGAATTCCTGGTCTGAATGGAGAACTCCAACCAGCCTAATGTTTGTTATAGGGACAATAAAGCCAGGCATCAGCAATCCAGAAGGTTACTGAAATGCATTGATAACAGCTATCTTCTCCAAGTAGTAGAGGGGCTTTGGGAGAGGTGCTGTGTGGGACCTTAATCTCACCATCAAGGACAGGTTGCTGGGAGGATATGAAACTCAAGGAAAGCCTTGTATGGAGTGATGATGTAATGGTGGAATTTGAGATCCTTTAGGGCAGTGAGCAGGGTATGCAGAAAACTGACTGCCTTTCAGCCTCACCTCCATGCCTGCTAAGGTGATGGAACAACTCATCCTAGATGTCATCTATAAGCATGTAGAGAAAAAGAAGGGTAAAGAAGTGTCGCAATTTACGACACAAAAGAATGACACACACTCGGGCAGGCCGAAGTGAGGCAAAGAGGAAGGAAGTTTATTATGATTTTGGGTTTAAATAGGATTTGGAATTCGATTAAGGATTGGAGGACAGGAGGAACACCTCTCTGACCTCAGTAGTCAATTCAGCAGTTCATCACAGACAGGTATGAAAACAATCTACTTGTTTGTGTTACATGCATGAGAAACTCCAGTTCAAGAATGTAAATAATCAGAAGGCTTTTGAATCAGAGCGACAGAGAAGTGGACAGTGAGGGGGATTGAGAACTGGCTGAATGGTTGGTCACAGAGGGCTGTGGTCACAGAGTCTAGCTGGAGTTTGAGGATGATACAGAACTGGGAGGAGTGGCTGACACACCAAAAGGCTTTTCTGCCTTTCAGTATGACCTGGACAGGCTGGAAAGAAACCCAGCCAAGTCCATCAAAGGCAAATTCAGAGTCCTGCACCTGCTTAGGGCCAACCCCAGGCACCAGTAAAGGCTGGGGGCTGACCTGCTGGAAGGCAGTTCTCTGGAGAAGGACTGGGGGTCCTGGTGGACAGCAAGTGTGCACAGGTGGCCAAGAGGGTTTTTCTGGGCTGCATCAGCAAGAGCAGATCAAGGGAGGTGATCCTGCCCCTCTACTCAGCCTTGGTGAAGCCTCACCTGGAGTGCTGTGTCCAGTTCTCTGCTCCCCAGTCCAAGAAAAGAAACTGTGGCAAAGAGCCTGGAGAAGAGGCAGCTAAGAAGGAATCTTATTAATGCATATAAATGTCCTTCAGGCGGACATCAAGAGAACTGAACCAAATTTTTTCAGTGGTGCCCAGTGACAGGACAAAGGGCAGCAGGTGCAAACTGAAACACAGGAAGTGTCATCTGAATATAAGGAAAAGTTTTTACTGTGAGAGTGACAGACATGTCTTCAATGAACATGCTGCCCAGAATGGTTGTGCATTCTCCTCCTCTGGAGATATTCAAAACCAGCCTGGACACAATCCTGTGTCCACAAACCTGCTCTAGCAGGGAAGCTGAGCTAGACGATCTCTGGGAGTGCCTTTCCATCTCATCCAGTGTGTATGAACCTGTGTAAAATGCATGACTAAAAGAGAGTAGTATGTATACCTGAAACAAGGTCCTTGGGTACAGGGCTTACCTTAGGGTATTGCTTGAGGCTCTCTCACTGGAATCAGAGATCAGGTGCTTGGCAACTCAAAGGACTGAGTCAATTATGTTAAAAAAAGGCAGTGGAACATTCATAAAGTGCATGTAACAGCTGCATGAAATAGCAATATGCTATTATTACAAGGAAAATAAAATGGATCATTATAAATGAAACACGCAGAGGATTGTTATCAGCAGAACAATTGTTATGTATTGAGCCATCAGAAACATCCACTTGGAAATCCTTAACAAAATGCTTAACATTTTATAAATAGAATTTCCAGGGAATTTAGAGATCAATACAATTGTCTAGCCACCTTCCACCTGTCTGGAACTGCCTTCCAATAAGAGTAAAAGAGGGAAACAATTTAAGTGGCTTTAAAGCGGAGCTTAATACATTTTTGAATGGATTATAGAGAACAGAAAATGCCTGTTAGAACAGAGGATAGGAATCAATGACCTGGGGGGCCTTTCAGTATCATATCTTATGCTCCAGAAATCTTTTTTGTTGCCTTTTCTTCAGTAAGCATAGATTCATCACAGAAGACAGGTTTTAACAAAACACTCTGTTGTTAAGTTGCTCTAGCTAATAGTGGTGCTTCATGAATATTTACTCTTCAAGTAATTCCAATATTAACCCTGTTGTAGTGGAATCCATGCTCCATGAGTCACTCTATGTATTCAACAGCAGAAGTGTCTAAGATCAATGGCTAACATGCAGCAGGGCCTTACAGTGAATTAGGAGCAGTGTGAAAACAGCAGTTTCTCTTCAATGTGCCTGTGCCAACTGAGATCAGATGAAATTTGAACATTTATTTTCTTTGGTCACAACTAGAATTTACAAATAGACTCTCAGTAGGAAGGCCTATTAAAAAACAAATAATTTCTGGGGTTAAAACTGTGTTTATTCATCCACCTTACATGCACCTCCAAGGAATATCTACACACAGAAAGAGGAGAAGAAGCCCTCAAGGTCAAGTAGGGATCCAAGGGAATTCTTGCTATTCTAGCTGAAGAACAGGGAAAAAACAATCAATGCAAATTCTTCTTGGCTGATGTGCGGCAAGTTTCTCATTATGGTAATTAGTGACGCATGAACACTGTTAGACTTTGCTGCATGTTATATCTCTTAATGCTCACTATTTACTGTAGTGCCCAGGGGCCCTGATAGGAACACTGAGCCGATGCAGCACAGCTGGGAGGCTGACAGGGCTGCAGGAGGAGGAAATGCTGCTGCTGGTCTTGTAAAGGGAGCCAGGCATCTCTGGTTCCCTCCATCTCCTGTAGGGGCTCCAGCTACTGAAATGGAGCGAGGGAGCAAAACTATCACTCCTGTTGGACTGAAGAGCTATGTGCACATGGTGCTGCACCTGGGGACTTTGATCTGCCAGTGGCATGGGAGTCCTCTCCTTGCACTGTTTGTTAGAAATAGCCACTAATTCTTGAAAAAGACCTTATAAAGGAAATGAGGAGTAATATGAAAAGTTTGGGGTTTTTTTTTCCTTATCTGGTTATCTTATCTTATTGTTTTCTATCTATTCTAAACATTTCAGTTGTCATTCAAAAGCAGGTCACCCACTTGTAAATGTGGCCCTTGTTATATTGCCGGGGACAGAGAGACTTTGGACAATCTGCTGCGTAAAGGCTGATTGCACAAGTTTAAGCTGCCTGAGGGCTGCTTTAAATTATCTTACTGATTTTTCTGGAACTCGGGGAGAGAGGAGACGATACTAAAACTAATTCATTCTATTTATCTTATTTTTCTCTTTGCCACTTCTGAACCAATATGGCTCACTTTTGAGCCAACAAACTCTCTGTTTGGGTCAACTTGCTGGAAAGTATTCTGTTGAAGACTGGGGACCCTAGTGGACAACAAATGTCTGTGAGACAGCAATGTGTTCTGTTGTTGTTCTTTAGGTATTAAAAGTGTTTTACCATATTCACCAAAACACTTTTCTGAAATAATGGATGCATACATTCCATAGGTTAGAGAAACTATGCATCAAATGCTTGACTGAAGATTAGAAAACTGTTTTATCTCTTAGTCTTAGTTAATTGAGACTTCACTTCTAAGCTTATGCTTGGTACTCTAATACAAGTGTTAGAAGTTAATCTTTTAAGTCTAACTATTCACCTAGTCTTTCCTTATGTCAGGGAGACAGAAGGCATGATCAAAGATGTATCTCATTCTGTAACAGACATATAAGACATTTCAGATAAACTATGCTCAGGAGGTTCCATTTTGTTCTTGTATGCCTAGGCTCAACAGGTTACTATATCTAATGTTGAAATGTGTAGGTTAGACAAAATGGATTGCACAGTATAAAGCAGTGAAATGTGATTTCGATGCTTCACCCAATAGGGGTGAAATAAAATTCTGGGATTTAAAGGAAAGATTTGCCTAGATGCTGTCAAGCATGAGCAGATGGTTGGCATTTTAATGTAAATGGAATATAAAGAAATAGTAGCCAAAAATATTGGTGTGTATCGTGTGCAAATTTTTCAGCATATAGACATAATGAGCCAGTGATAAGAAATTATGTGCCTGATAAAATGGTCAGCTTAATATGTGAAATAGGGCAGAATGAGAATTTTTGTGCATTATATGCTCCTGAAATGATGCAATACTTGTTATCAGGGTGTTGGTTGCACAGCTACTGTTTCTATTATTTTAAACTATGAAAAAACCCTAGAACAAAGCAACCAACCAACCAAAAAAACCCAAAACCAGCCACCCACAAAAAAACCCTACAAGCCCAAACACACCAAATAAACAAATTTCTGGTATTACATAGTTAACACTTTATGCATTTTCACTTTTATTTAAAATGTACACATTTAACATCATATGCCTTTATGATGTATTGATTCAGAACCAATCATTCAAATCCAGAAAATTCTCTTTGAAATATACATGCCACATGGTAAACTTACCTGAACATATTTAATGAAGAAAAATGTCTGATTTTGAATGTACACTATGAAGTTGGAGGCTTTTCTTATGTTATGTAATAGCTTAAAAATACACCTTAACACTTCTATCTGATTAGTATGAATGATTCAGTGAAAACACCTTAACTGCATAGAAACTGGAGATGATATAGCCTAACCCAGCTGTCATGCAATTTATAAATACAGAAGCAACTACCCACATCTGTTCCCCTATTTTCTTTTTTCAATTTAAGAGGGAAATTGACCTTACAATCTTCAACGTGACTTCAGGTCATTGTTATTAGTGATGAGAAAATGCTGTGCTCTTCTTTTGACGGAGCCTGGCAAACCTCCCAGATATTTTACAATCACAGAATAAAAGCTCTGAAATGCTGCAATTTTTTTTTTTTTTCAGGTTTAGGCACTTGTTGTAGTAGCCTGTACAGCTGGCAAATAAAAATCTTTTTGCAGGAAGTCTGTGTGCTTTTTTTCTTTTAAAATGATGCTTGTCCTTTGAAACCTTGAATTCTAAAATAACTTGGCTGGAATAAATAAATTACTAGATGTCCCTTTTAGGCAAAGCATTTAGTAATTTCCATTTAGGGATCATGGGTAAAGGAATAGTATTATTATTTTTCAAGTTTCAGGAATAAAAAATATTTGTGTGTAAAATTTGAGTTGACTTGAGGCTCATTCTCAAGAAAGCACAGATCCAAAAACACTGAAGTGTGGAGATTTCTATTCTCCCTGCGTGAAGGAAAGAGAAAATCCAGCTTTTTGCAGTATAATTCCCATTAACTACAGTATTATTCATGCATAATCCTGTTTAAAATTTTTGATGTTTAAGTTAAAAAAATCAACAGTTTAAGTACCCCAATAAAAGAATTTTGTCATAATTCAGCAGCATCCAACAGATCTCCATAGGAACTTGCTTGGCTTCTTATCTTCTATCTGCAGGAATTTGGAATTCATGCATAAGTCTTGATGTTTAATACAATAACCAGCCTACTATAAGAACTGGAATAAAAATTGATGAATGTGTTTATATTCAGATGGGATACAAGGATGCTGCTCCTGGGGGCTATGTTCTTATCTCCACTTTTTTAAACTGTTCTGTTTTGCATGGTATTAACAGAGAAAGATATCTCTCCTGTATTAGCTGGTTAATATAGGACACACACATGATTTTTGAACTGAGACTGGGATTGAAGTTTCCAGTTTTTCTCAACACTTAGGGAAGTGAATCATGCTTAGAAACTTTCTGGAGTAAAATGAATATTTAGCAATCCTTAAAGCAGGGAAACAACCATTGCAAGAAAAAGCTACTCTTTATCTTTCCATTAAAACAGATTGTTGTTCAGTGAGAACTTGATAAATTTAAGCAGAAATACTAAAATAAATTTTCATTCAGTGATAATGATCAGAAATTTAACAATGCAAAACCACAACCTGCTTGCTTTTTAATTTCTTTTTCTTTGTTAAGCAAATATGTCATCTAAACTGGTTATATTGCAAAGTCTTGGAAATTTCTTTAGAAAACAACATAAGCTACTTCAGATTTGTATACTTCACAGCATTCCTGCATTTGTCCCTCAAGGAAAATGGGAGAGTAAGACATACTGTAGATATTGAAGAAAGCAGATTCATTTGCCATAGGCAAAATTTTTATGGCTCTTTAACCAACCCCCTTGGAGAAAAGCTGGATAAACAGATAGGCTTTGTGGCACAATTTTGAGACTTAACAGATTCAGTGCTGTTGAACTGTAGGGGTAACAAGACATAGGATTCTTAGTTGGAAAAAATCTGGAAAGTGTCATCACAACTAGTCATCTCCCATTATAAAATAGGTTTGTCACCCCTCTAAAATATGGAGGTAATACAAGGAAGCAGAAAATTTCATGGTGTCATCCATCCAGGAACTTAATCATATAAGCTTAGGCGGAGGTGGGAGAAAGAATATTTATTATCCAGTTATTTAGCAGGGAAGTTTTATTATAATCATGAAATGTAGCAGTAATGTAGCAATATAGACAACCCCTTAAAATTTAAAAGATCTTAAAACTCTAGAAAAGGGGTTTATTTTGTAAAATGAACAGATGACTGAATATGCACTAGACAGTACCTTTATTACTTTTCCCACCATTAACTGTTCTTTGATAACCCTGCTATTAATAAGTAAAGACAAGATCTGACTTAAGCTTTGAGTTTAACTGCCATAGCAATTTTTCTAATTGACTGTCTGCAGCTAATTTGTTTTATTTTTATTGTCTGTGTATAGTGAAACCATTGTTTTCTACAGGTAGCAGAAACAACTAATTCTATGCAGAATTAACTATTTATGGTACTAAGGTAATCTCATAAGGCAGAGAAATATAGACCTAGTACAACGGCAGAGGGCTTGAGAAATTGACACAGGATGTGGCATAGGGATGGGCAAGAGATGGCAGGGGATGGATCACAGGATGACACTTCAGACCCCATGGTTATAATTCACTCATGGTCCATTATAGAAATGCAGATCGGTGGAAAACTGGTTTAAGGGATAAAAAATATAGGTAGTATCTACCTATACATTAAAAGTGCCACATAAGTAAATTTGGAAGTAAAGTGGAGATGCAGCCCATCAAAAAACACACAGGGGTGTAAAAAACAGTTTGCAAATACAAAAATGACCCTAAGCGAACCATAAAGTGAACAAGAAGAAACTATTAACATAAACATCATACTGTTTTCACTGAAGGACTCCAGTTGCTGTCAGTTGACCATAACAATGCCCCCACACATCCTTCAAGAAACCAAATGTGAAGTGTGAAGTAGAAGGAGGCAAAGCAACAAGTTAGAAAAGTCAGAAGCAGACCTGTTCCACATGGTCTTTATTGTTCTCCCGTTTTGGATAACAAGCTAGAATATTCAGAGTCAGAAATGTTTCTAAAATTCTTTAGTTGCATGCTAATTTTTTCTTTTAACATTCTTGTACTGGGAAGCAATGGGAAAAAACCCAAGCTAACATAAAAAATGTGATGATATCACTTAACATTTTTCACAGAGTCATAGATATGTAAGTATCAATTGTTTAGCCACAGAGAGCTGGTTGCTTGGGCAACACAATGGATTTGAAATTTAGATTCCTTGATTCTGCAACAAGTATTCTGTGTAATCCAAGATTAGTCACAAATATTTCATTGTCCATCTGTTAACTTTATTTCATTCCACCTTTGGTATTTTTTTTTCTTCAGATCTACGGCACTGGTTTTTTTTGTTTGTTTGGGCTTTTTTGTGTGCATGTTTTTTGTGGTGTTTTTGTTTCTTTTGGTATTTTTTTTTTCTGTGGGCTTGGGTTTTTGTGTTTTCTTTGGTGCAAGACTGATCAGGAGGATGATTTGCTGTTGATTAGCTTTAGAAAGTGCATAGAAGAAGAGCAGATGTCTGTTTGATTATCATCAGGTGTTCCATCAATACATCTGAACATCCTATTCAGCAACCATTCTCAAATATTTTTGCTAGTGAACAATGCTATTGAAAGTCACGATTTGAAGGAAACACCTCTATTTTTCTTACATCTTCCTCGACTAGCATTTGTTTTGCCTTGAATGCAGACATGAGGTTGCTATTTCAATAATGATGGTGACAATAAACTGAAATATGATAAAATTTGCAACTCAGAAATTTATTTCAGGACAAAGAAGGACAAAGGGATATTATTAGGACAAATATTAGGACAAAGAAGCAAGTTCCTAAAAAAAATTAGGGAATATAATGGTTCTTATTTTAACAAAATCTTCTAAGACAGTCAAAACAAAATAAAGTGTTTCTATAATACAGGTCTTCAGTTGGGTTTTTTAAGTATTTGAGATAATTAATGTCCACCTTTTGTTAGCAAAAGGAAAATCAAATGCAATATGTTCGAAGGAACTAGAATGAAGGATCCATCATTAAGTGAATGAGACACTTTGATTATCCATGGGTCATTAGTTCAATCTGCTTTAATGGCTCCTAAAGAGCTGTTGCACATTTTGAGAGTACTTACTGACTGACTTAGCTTATAAATGCATCAATACAGGGGGAAAAAATATCAATATCTGAAAATCATCTTGGTAGGTGTATAGCTGATTCAGAATATTTATGTCCCCTTTTCAGTTATTATAGTCATAAAATACCTATGTTTTATTCATGGCACCAGCTATTGGTCATAGTGACATGACAAAACCATTGAACCATTGTTTAAAATTGTTACTCTTTCTACATTTTTTTTTTTAATTTATTCTGCAAGTTGTCAACTTGCAGAAATTAAATTGGCTCTTTTAATGTGCAGGTTAGGTGTATTTTAAATGGCCATGTGCAGGAAAATAGTCCAGAAAACTCCTGCTCACTAACCTGGGCCCACTTATGGGTCTTTGCTTTTCAATGTTTTGGAGGCTTCCCTCCAAATTCGAAGGGAGATTACTTAGACACTAGCATTAATATTATTGGCAATACAGCCAATTTTTTTCCTGCAATCTTGTGTTGCTTCACATGAATGTGGAACACATTTCAATTTGGAGCTTTACTCTACTTCATCTGTTTTGACTGACACTCAGATCCCTCTTTATTCCACTGGTACATACATGTATTATATACAAGCTCACTAAAGAAAAATGGTGAGTTTTTTTTTGCTTTCCAGTTCCTTTTATGTCCATTTCTGCCATAAAAATTATTAAAAATTATTAATTAGGGTATCTCATAAATGAAAACACCTTAATTGGGGCAAACACGCATAGCTACATGCCTTCATGAAATATAAAAGATAGCATTAGCATATTTCCTCGATAAAATAAAGCAGCAATTGCACACTGAAGTGGTAGAAATGGGATCATATGATTGAATTTGGAAGGGGCCTCAAGGAGCCATTTATTTCAACCTCGTGCTTGGAGCAGGATCAGCTCTGACACCAGACGAAGTTACTCAAAACTTTGTGTGGCTGAGCCTTGAAGATCTCCAAGAATGCATGCATGACTTCTTTGGACAACCTGTTTCCTCACTTGCCTGTCTCCATCATGAAAAAGCTTTTCCTGACACACAGCCTGAACCTCTCTTGTTCCAAATTACACTTGTTCTCTCTTGTCCTTTTCTCCGGCACAGCTGTGAAGCACCTGGCTCCATCCTCTTCATTACCTTCTTAATAAGAAAGGGAGCAGTGCTGTTGGCTCTCCCCAAAGCTATCACTTCTCCAGCAGGAACAAGGATAGTTCCCTCAGCCTGTATTATTTTAATGCTATTAACTATATTTTTAAAATTTGTAAACATGTTCAGTAAACCTTACTTTTAAAATCATTGGATTAGCATGCAACAGCCTTAGGCTTAGATTCAACAAATGATTTATGAGCTTACCTGCTGTGAAAGCTATTACCATCTAATGTTAGCAGTTAGAAGTTGAAAGCATAAATATTTTGTTGGATCTGGGCCACGGCATTTTCCTTGCTTGTTCTCACTTTGCCCTTAGTCATACATCTACCCCAATTACAGTTAATTTTATATTATACGCTATTAATGCAGTCTTTTTTCCCATATGTCCTTTTTATTCATACCAAATAATGCACTGGCTCCTGAAAGCATGTGTAGCTTCAGTCAGCAATACATGATTTCGCCTCAGCATAGTAGGCACCCAAAGGATATCTATAAATTCCTTATTATGTCTCTTCTCTCCAAGTTCTGCAAACTTCTTCCTGTTCTTCTTCAGCAATTCATCAGCTCCTTTTTCCTGTCTCAAAGGAAGTATCATTTCAATACTTTTTTATCATTAGCACTTCTCCAAGTCTCTTGTCTCTTACCCCTAAGACTATTTCCCTCAAATCTATCAGTCACAGAGCCATTATTCCTTCTGGTTTCTACCTGTCTAGATATCACTAGATCTAGTTGGTTTTTCAATCCTGGATCTTCTCATACGGATTTCTCTAGGACAGCTTATCTGAAATCAGCAGGAATAAATGGCCTACATCAAGTCATCTTCTATGGTTATCAAGTGTCATGCTTTTCAAGAAGCATGCATTATGTCCTTCCTGTTTCCTGTTGGAGAAGGGGAACTTAAGAGCTCCACTTATTAGCCAGACAAGAAAAAGGGTTTGTCTGCAAGAGCAGCGTGCGATTGTTGTGAGTAGGACCCTAGCTTCTTTTTCCTCACAGCTGAAACAGAGGTGGCACTAGCTGGAAGAGTCAGGATAGAAATGTGATTGATATAGCATACAGCATGACCATTCTGGATTATTATGGTAAAGAAAGGGCAGAGGAAGGAGGGGGGAAAGAGTTATGGATTTACTTGTTTGTTTTAAGCACGTTTTGCTTGTTTTAATCAGACAATGTACTTTTTATGTCTGAATGTGAAAACACATTTTATTACCAGCAGCACATCCTCCCTTTTTGCTATTAAAGCTAACTTCCTTTTTCTCCCTGCATGTTTGCACAGTCCAAAATTTGAACTTTCTCTTCCACTTTTTACTTGCTTTTAACTCCTCTGTTCTTACTTGAAGTGGAAATTGTCCATGTTGCTCTAGGTATCAGCTGAATTGATGTAGTAGTCCATCTCTCTCACTACTCTGTACTAGTTTCTGATTACCACACTGAAGTTAGACGTGTGCCTTGGGAGAGCTAGCCTTTTTCTCTTTCCCAAGAAAATATATAACAGTTGCCTCCTGTGGAAGAAAAGGTTGTGAGTTTTTCATTTCCCTTACTTTATGACAGGGTTTCTCTGTACACAAAGAATGACTAGATCCATGGAGTAATTACATGCCCTCTTGCCCAGATATTCAGGAGCAACTGAGAAAGCACCAGAGATGGGAAGGATTCCCACTATCCCTAACTGGAAGACATATTTTGCACTAGCAAAGATATAGCATCAGTTGAATTCTCTCTAGAAAAATGTGGAGACAAGGCACAGTAATAAGGTGCTATCCATAGAAAAGAACATAGGTTCAGTTCACAAGCTAGATTTCCAACTTTTCCACTCATTTTTCCCAGAACATTTTTCATATAATTTCAAACCACTTAATTAAAAGTGCATGTTTTTGTCACTCTGGCCTGTATTTTCGTGCAGGCTTTGTATGGTACAGTTGATACTAGCCCAGTGTGAACTGCTGTTGGGTCTACTAAAGAGACAAAGCATAGTGTGATGATGTTTGTTTCTGCTGAGATTTAATGGCTATTTGACTTGGCAGCTGCTTTCTAGACATGGTTCTCACAGGGGATCTCTCCATTTCAGCAGCCACAGTATAGGCTTCCTCTCTGGTACCGAGTGTCAAACATCTGCTCTCCTCTTATCTTTCCCTTCCAGTTTTCCCTGTCTCTGGCATAGTTTACTGCTGGACAGAAATCTCCTATTTACCCCTTCAGAACTGCAACAGCAGCTTTTTCTTTCTCAGGCCCAGTATGACTAGGAATTTGTAGATATTCTAGAAAACACGGGGAATTACTATGGCATGCACTTTCCATTTTTGCCACTATTGCATTCCTGCTATTGCATTGCCCTTCACAATGATCCTTCAAGTGCCAGGAGTGATCCTGAAAGTGCCACAGGCACCATCACCTGCTGAAGGGATGAGTCAGCTCCAACATTCTAATAGTACTTATTTTTGGACCCATTTGGCAGCATTTTCACTCCAGTTCACTTACCCATTTCCTAACACACTGCTCTACTCTAATTCTCCCTTCCTTCCCTATATAGCTTATTAAAATGGAGCCCAGGACAAATAATTGTGTCTTTAGTTTTTAATTTTTTTCTAGTTCAACAGAATTTAATAGAAAGGGATTGTCAACTTAAACTTCTATATCTTTTCTTTAAGAGTCTGTCTGCATTATCCAATTAAAATTTTGCATTACTTGGTCCCTACCTTGCTATTGATAATTTTCTCTCAACTTCTCTACCCTATTTTTGAGAAGGAATTTCATTCAATATACCTTAAATTTTGTGAGCAAACCTCTAAATAGAAATATGTCTGTATATTTTATGAGGAGAAAAATGGAACTGTATCTAGAGATTTTAGCTTCATGCTTCTTCAGGAATTATTATTATTGCTTTGATAGCCCATACTTAATTTTCAGCCAATTAAGTCATCAAAAAAACCTGTAAAGAAATAAAAGACAGTATTTGCTTGCAATTTATGACAGCATTTGAGGGCTTGTATAAATATATGAGACTCTATTTCATTCTATTAGCAGAAAGAACTCTGTCCTCTGCTGGTTATGTTTAGGGTTGGAATTTGGATCAGTGGCTGTTGTCCAGTAAACCAATATCTGTGAAGGCTCCCATCTTTGATAAGCTCGGGCATCTAAGCTTTCAATGAAATATACCAGGCAGACTTTCAGATCTTGAGCTTTCGCAAATAAAAATCTGTATTCTGAAAAAAAAGATCTGAGTAGGAGTTTAAGATACTTAAATGCTGCTATGCATGCATCCAGTCATACAGTCAGACACAAGCACTGGAGGTAATGGTGAAATGCTGAGCAGATGGGAGAAGAAGACATATGTGCCTAAGTGGGTTGTGCAGAAGGGGTTTAAGAAGTGTGTCATGGGCCAAGAGTTGATTTGAGAATAGTGGGACATCATGCTGGCTTATTGTTTCTTAATGTCAAATTATAGTTTTGACTGATGGATGCAGCAACACCTTCCAGTGTTTGGCATTTATTTTGCTGACATTTTAGTGTGTAGATACAGACAACTTTCCTGCGATCTAGTGTGGAATCTAAACTTTTGATGAGAAATGTCCTAAATCTTCAGAAGAATTCAGGAAAGGACCCCTGATATTCTGAAGGAATCTACTGCAGCTGATTCATTCTAGGATACAACCTATTGGGTCTGTCAAAGAAAAAAGAAAAAAGCCCACACACTCTTTTCTGGTTGTGGGTTTGTTTTTTGGGTTTTTTTGGTTTTTTTTTTTAAGATTTCTTCCTTTTCTGTATTGGGTTCTCCTCCTGAAGAAACAAGGGGGTGCCAGGACTCTCTAGTGACTGGTCACTGTTGAACCCTGGCTTTCACGGAAAAGAGTTGGTGTTGACTCCTAATAAAATTCTGAGGTATCGAGTAGATAAATTATAATCTGGGAAAATAATGCAGTGGAACTATTCCTCTGCTATCTAACCAGAGCTGGGGTAAAAACAGTAGTTAGCTAATTACTAATTTAATTTTGTATCAGAAATTATATTCAATATTTTGTATGTTAAATTCATATGAATTTTTCTTAGATCAGCTCAAAGATCAGTTTACAGAGACTACTGTTTTTTGTAGAAGTGTTTAAATGAAGACACAAAGAATGGTCACCATGATTACAAAAGCACAACACTTCCCAGATATTTTGGCTTCCTCCTTGATTGTGGCGGAAGATCAGTATTAGAATAAATGCTTATGTGATATTAATCATGAGAAAAATAGACAGAAGGACTGAACTCATCCACAGAATTTGCATGCACTTTTAAACTCAATTTTTTGATCCATTCTCTTCTGAAGACAGCACAGCAAAAGCGTGGGTTCACTAACACTTCAAACTTGCTGCAAATGCTCTACAGAATATTGCACAATGCTTGTCCACAGACAAGGACTAATTTTGGACTTAATTGGGGAGCTCTGTAGTGTTTTTAGAGGGCAGCACATAGAATTTTTCTCTTTTATCAGAATAAGAAGACACAGACATGATACTTACAACAAAGTCTGTGGGAAAATCCGCCAACATCTGCTGGAGGAAGAATCTCAGCAAAGAACCAGACAACAGGGAAATGCCTGTCTCTGCTTTTGCTGGCCAGATTGCATGTAAAATTCACATAGACATAGCATATAGAGAAGGCAAGGGACACACATGTACTCCAGAAGTTGGTTTGTCTATTGGCGTTGCCTCTGTAGCAGTCTCATCCTGACCATATGCCAAATGGCTCCTGGCAGATGCTCAGCTCAGTGAGCCCACATTGCTTAGCAGCTACAGTTTAGCAAATCCTTGTAAGAAGCAGAGTCAGACTGTGAAGCTATTGGTTCAGAAGGGATCGAGCTTCAAAGGTAGATGATGATTCCATTAAGAAAGAAAGCAACAGCTACAGTTTCAAGCAAGTAAAGCCAGTCTTGTGGAAACCATGATGATCTTTGGCACAAGAGACAACTAGTTAGTCCCAAATGATGATATGGCAATCAAAAATAGGATCCCAAAGGGAATTATAAAGGTTGTCTTTCAGGAGGAGAAGCAAGTTCTCTAAAAATTCTCAGATACTCCTCAACCTTAGCTACACTGTAGGAATATCGAATGTTACAAACAGAATTTTGAAAAGTGACACAAAGTATATTATGTGGAGCTCTTGGCTCCAGTTGCTGTATGTGTAACACACAGGTTATAATAAATTGTTAGTATATGGTGCAGGAGAATTGTCCTGGTTCTGGCCAAGGCAGGGTTAATTTTTGCTGTATCCAGGAGGGAGCATGGCCAGGACCCTGCAGGTTATTCTATACCACCTCCAGTCATTTCTGGAAATGGAGGAAAGGCTCTTTCAGGGTCAGAATATTGTTGGGCTCCAGGGTGAGTATTTGCATGTGAATCACTTGCCTTTCTCCTGTACACTTTTGTTGCAATATTGTTGCTGTTAGTGTTCATTTTCTTACCTCACTGTTGTATTTCTCTGGGGAATGGTTTTTCCCCAGGACCCCTGAAGCCTGTAACCATGTAGTTTGACCCTTCCCTCCTTTCTTGACCCAACTGGGCGAGGTCCAGCTATCTTTTCCTGAGCCCTGGGATAGATAAGGCCCTGTTCTTCCTTGTTCATTCTCTTTCCCCCCGGAATCCTTTGAGAATAAACGCCTTGGACTAATCCTGGGGGAAGAGCCTCTTTTGGGATCTTTTGTCTTGTCCCTGAGATATTCCTCCAAATCCTCTCAAGGAACTGAGCTAGCCAAAGGCCCTGGGAGGCTGCAGGGGGACATTTCACCTCCCTGCTGTTTATATTAAATTGTTCTTACATCAACAACGCGAACTTTTTCTTTCTTGCCTCCAGTTGTCCTCTTTAGCCCACTGCAGAGGGAAGGGGAGGAGCAGGGGAAAGTGAGCAAGCATCACGTGGTTTGGAGTGCTTTCAGTGGTAACACCAAATTGAAGAATACCATTCCTAAGGCATCACAATATTTTTACACACAGTTCAGGATTTTTTAAAAGTAAAAAGTTGATTTTTGGCAATAATGCAAGGCTGTTCTGCAGGATGTCAATTGCTGTTTCTGGAAACTTCCATAGATAGAAATTCCACAATACTCTAAGACAAATTTCACCCTCTCTACAGACCAAAAGTTGTGTCTAAACTATAGCTTTCTACAATTTAGGAACACGATTTCTTGTCTTTGCTACACAGACAAGGAATTTAGCCTTCATTTGCAACTTTTCCTAAATTTTGGGACTGAATTTTTTTTTGTATAACAAGTTTCCTAGATTCTTCTTTTCTTATATATTTACTCAGTCCTGATGAGCTAGCCAAATGGAGTCTTTACATCCTGTCAGGCTGGAATTCTTCTCAGCTGCATAAACTTAAATGTGTCTGTCACATCTCTGACATACACACACACACAGAGCTGAAATGCTGTATTTATAGACAATACAAAGTCACGGAAATCCATGAGAGGAAACGTAAGGTCTGATTTAGCTGCCCACACATGGGTGCCTAATGTCATCTGAAATACCCCTGAAAGATCCAGATGGGACTGCCAGGTGTGACACAGCAGCAGTGGGAAACCTGGGCTCTCCTGAAGAGGGGTCTGGATGTCACTGAATCCGACCCAGTGTAGCCTGGAGAGCTGTTCATTTGACAATGTGTATATGTCAAATTTCAGGTGAGCTGAGCAGCCCTCTGTGCTCCACGGGCTGCAATTATTCAAGACTTTGTCTCTTCCCACACACACAGATGCCAATGGCCATTTGAGATGCTGTAGCATGCCTGAGCCATGCAGATGTGACCTCAGGATATGACACAAGGCCAATGGTGACATGTTTTTCTGGAGGGTAGGCACCATAATATGGGGTATATCCAACTGTGCTAGATACCCACTATGAGTAGCTAAGACAGACAGGTACTTTGGTGTTTTTTTTGCAGCACTGTTGTCTAACTCATTGATTCCAGTGTTGTACATGTGATCATTTATATCTACTTTTAAATATTATTTTGTCCCCTTTTGAATTGCATTCTATTTATTTTTACTATTTTTTTCCTCTTGGAAATAATTTTGAATTCCAACCCTGTGCTTAAATGTGCTTTGATCTGTTCTGAGTTGGATATAATTTGTAAATTTAATAAACATTGTCTCTGTTTCACTGTCCATATAATTAATGACAATATTAAATTAATCCACATTCAGAACATACATCTGTGGAACACCACTTGACACAATCTTCTGTTTTGACTCCACTGCACCACAACATTTATTTTTTCAGTATGAATCTCTAGCTAATTTTACATGTAACTCACAATATTTTGATGTAGACAAATTTTCACTCATTTGTAGTGAGAATATGATGTGTGGCAGTGTCACATGCACTACTCACATTATGGTACATGACAACAAAACTTTTTTTCTCTAATATTACAGATTGAAGTTTTTTTAAAATTGCATAATTAGTTCTCAAATCTGTTTTGGCTGCTACTTAGCCTCTTGGTCTCTTCTGTATCATTACCAACAGACAGTCTGTCCAAGAAGCTTTCTGAGTTTGAAAACATAATGATAGCCCTATAGCACTCTGAATATTCCTTCTTCTAGGTAATCTTTGTTTTTGTCCAGTTGATCTGGAAACTTGACTCTCCTGCACTAATAGATATATATTTTTTATTGCTTCACCAAGCTGAAGTCTCTCAGGGTAAATTTCACCAGGTCTAGATGAATAATTTACAAACTAGGAGGATATGACTTTTTTTTTTTCTCAAATATTTGAATTTCATTTGAGTGTTGGTTTGTTTTTTTGTTTTTTTTTTTTTTTNTTTTTTTTTTTTTTTAGATAAGGGGCTTTTAAGAGGCTTCATTTTGTTTGTTTTTGCCAGTGTAAATGCTATCATTGCACAAATAACAAGCAAAGATTGACTCTAAAGTAAGTCTGAAAGGATGGTTTATAATTTATCCTTAATTATTTATTGACAGATGTTTATAAACTTTACAGTATTAATATTGTTAACAGATAAATGATGTTCCACTTTACACATAAAACAAGGATCCTTATACACTACAAGCGAGGTATGGGAGGAAATAACTAACCTGCTAAGAGTATTCTCTGTAGCAACATTCTGAAATAACAAGCTTGTAAGCTGTGAGAAGCAGTGCATACATAACACTGAACTAATGTTAAGACTGGGCCAGGCTTCCTTTAGTTTCTGTGGAACAAAGAAAGAAAGCAAAAGAAGAAACTAAGACAGAAATGCCAAGCTGTAATAAAATGGTTTTATCAAAACAGAGCTGTCTGGTGCATACCAGATTCTCCTAAAGATGAAATACAAATAAACAAACAACTGCAGATAATACTACATCATCTAAGCAGACTGGAAACAAACTGTTGTATGGCCTGGACAGTCTGTTATACAGACTCAAGACAGATCATAAACAAAAACAAGCTTCTGCAATTTCAAAGGAAAAGCTGAGCCATGATTATATATCTGCTTTAGAATTTCAATATGCAGAAAAAAAGAAATAGCTTATTAACTCTTGCTGCATAATTACCTCTGGAAGCATCTTGATAAAAAGAAACCCTTCTGTCCCACTTGGATATGAATTAAGATAAAAGAAATTCAAACTAAATTGCTATTACATATAAATATTGGGTAGGGTAATTTGAAAATGCTGCCTTTCCAGGTGAACCTTGGGGAACTGAATATTTCTTTCATGAGGAAGGAATCACCCATAGGTAATTTTAGTTCAGAAGTGAATCAAGTAATTTTCACATTATATTGTTAGAAACAGGCTGCTGAAGTAACTCCAACATTTCTGGGTAAATGCAACAGAATGTCCATAAATTACCATAAGCTGTTGGAAGAATCTGGAAAAGTCTGTTTCCCATTCTCTATGAGCCCTATCTGTTATAATATTTAAGAATTTGCACAGATGAGCTACACAGGGTGTATCAAGTTTTTATTATTGTTGAAAAAAGAGAAGAAAAAAAAGTGTAATATTTTTCTGAATGAAATCTGAAAAACCTATCTGCATGACAAAGTACTGTGAATTCAAGAGAATTGGAAAATTCACTGGAAAATTCACCAAATGAATTGTTTCAGTGAAGAAGTATCAAGGAGCTTCTCTTCTTGCACTCATGTGATCATTTGGTTATTTTACATTAAGTACTTTTGAGAGAGTTGTTTTTGAACTTGAAACTCAATAAGTTATTTAAAAAATTCATTAAGAAACTTTCTAATGTTTGCACGGTTTATTTGGTTTTAAGAGCTAGAGACTAGAACCAGCACTCAGAATATTTTTACCTCAGTTTATTTCTTTATAACACATTTTGTCATAAAACAGGAGGGGAAAAATAGTTTGAGAAACTTTTAATAATGAGAGCCTCAGTTCCCAATCTTTCCAGTCATTTATGACAAAATTATGTGGGAAAACAGAAACCCAGCTCATGGAAGAGAGGGAGAGATACTGAAGGATGTAAAGCTAAACTGATTCCTTGTCCTGTAAAAACATGTGGTTGGGCAGATTTTTGTTTAAACAAAATCCAACAAGTAATATCTAGTTTTTAGCACATTTTAAAATATTAAAAATACTTGTAAAAGAGAATTGTTGTACTCCACCTTGCCCTATTACTGAGATTAGGAAATTTATTCAACTGCTGTAACATAGTCCTAATAGGAACCTGTGCTCTAAGAGAGAATGTAGATATGTCAAGAATAAAGTTTTTCAGATAATATGTTATTTTTTGCAGCCCACAAGATAAATACTTTCACAGAGAAAGAGGCTGAAAAAAATACATATATTATTTCATATGTATGATGTAATATAAAGTATTATTTATATGGCATAATTATTATTATTGTTTTATAATATTGCTGAGTTAACATAAAAACTTATTGTAAATAAAAGAGGATTATGCATTATATGTGTTTATATCATCAGGGAATTTCAATAAATATTAGAATAAACTTAGTTTTAAACATACGCTTTTTCTTTCATTTTTCTTTAAGTTGTTTTCCCGTGATATTTAGTGTCTGCATATGGAACAAATGGAAAAAAAAAATAACAGTATAGTGTCAACATATAGGAAAACAGCTTGTAATATAATTGACCTTTAAGTAATTCAATAGCTTCTTATATGTCTATCTTTTTGATGGCTGAACTCTGCTGGGTTTCTGATTGATGTTTTTTGACTGTTTTGATCAGCATAAACCTGGACTTGATTAATGAAGATATACAAAGGAAGCACAATTTCCCGTTGGGATTCAAGATTTACTGCACTAGAAATTCAGAATAAATGTAGCACCTTATAGTATGAATGGGATTCATTATTATTTGATTTATTATTCCTTGGTACATTTTAGCATCAAATGATAAATCCATCAATTAACCTATGCTAGGCCTAATAGGCTTCATTTAAATTTTGTAATTTCATATTTGTCTTGAAATTGCATGCTCATAAATATGTTGAAGTTTGTGATTTATCTAAACAACCTGAAATTAATGATTGCATAAGATGCATGCTACAGTTAACTGATGAATTACCTTTATTTAGGATGTGTATTTTATACTTTACTTAGTCTAGTGTTCACAGACCTTGCAGTGTTTTCACACTACCTAGGTTTATCTGCTTTATTTGACTGCTGACAAAGTATGGAATTTTAATCTGTTATTGTAACAGATTGAAATGAAGAGAAATTTGTGTTATACTTTTATTGCTGCCTAAGTTGCTGCCAGAAAATCTGATTGAAAGTACTGAGAAAGCAGCCATGAAGAGGAAAGCGCAAGCAATCTTCCATTCTCTGTATTATGGCCTGACACATATTAGATCAGTGTCTTTTTGTGCAACAGACAGTCTGCCATAATGAATACCAATTTCATGCATGTTACACACAGGCAAGTCTTACTGCTCACCTTTTTCCTACAGTTTCCTTAAAAATCGAACTGGATTATGAAGTCTACTTCAGTTGCTACATTCTCAGAATGAAGTAAAAAGACGTTTTCCTCCCCTGGAAAAAGCTTAAATTTAGAAATATATTCCTTTGAAAAAATTAACAGCTTTTTTTATGGAAAGGAAACTCAGGTGTGCAGGCTGAAAAACCACCACTTTGAGCTGCTAACAGGTCTCTGACTTGAATGATAAGGGGATCAGGACTTGCCAGGCTGCCACAGAGACACCTACCAAGCAATTTGGATGCAGCCTTACTTACTGAATTCCACACTAAATGTAGATAGATTTTTTTTGCTCCATATATTTTGATTGGATGTCCTCCAGGGCTGTGCACAGAAGTATGACAAGCAATTCAGGTGCCTAACATGGATAACTGGTGTCTTTTTAGATGTCATACAGTGTATAAAACATTCCCACGGGAATGGCACGTGTGACACAGGGCCAAAGAGTAACTCCCACCTTTTGCAGGGGCATCAGGAGGCCAGATGAATTTTTTAGGGTGTCTGTAAGAGCATCAAGTACCTCTGTTCAGTCTCCTGTATCTCCTCACCTGTGAAGAATATTAGAGAACATTATCCCTTGGTAGACGTGGCTGCTTCTGTTTTTCCTGGTTCTACTTGCCTTTGTGATGTTACATTTGTTTGCTGTAGAGTGATCGTAGTGTCACATAAGGTCTCACTGTGATCCTACTGTGATCAGTAGCTACACAATGTGCAAGTGGAGTTGCATTAACTCCAGTCCACGTATTTTTTTGTAAATTTGTCTACCGCCAAACAATTTGAGTATGAGAATAGCAGAAACAGAACTCCCCCCTCCCTGTCCCCACTCCCAAGAAGAAAATAGAAGATACTTTGTAGCTAAGAGCCTTATTGCTGAGGTAGAGCAGCTTCTTCCACAGAAATATTTTCATCCCAAGATGCTCAGTACATGGCATGAAAGTCTGATTTGAAGCTGATCAGGGCTAGGCTTTCTCCCCATGGTTTTAAATAGATGCATATTTATGGAGCTGTTCAGAAAAAGCAATATGTGTTGCACATATATTCTGATTCTTGTGTTTCTCCTTGCAAAGGAGAAGTCCCAGTCTGACTCACTGTGTTTTCCACATATTTTGCCTAAGTGACACAGAACATATACAAGCATAGCAACTTGTATATATAAGCATAGTAACTGCTGACTTATTTGCAAAGCAAAGACTTTCAATTAGGTACCTAAACACCTTCTTCATATACCATGAAACTACCTCTAGGAGCCTAATTTTAACTTTTCTTATCTGGTGATTATACTCATTCCTGTGTAATTCTGTTGTACTGAAGTGCAATGAAGTAAATATTTCTTTACAAATATCTACTTCCTAACACAGGGTTGAAATTTCATGTTCAATGGGATCAGCTGTCAGACAACTTCATCTTCTGGTCACAGACACCTCTGAGTGCATACCCAGGAGGCCCAACCTTTAGGAACATTCCTGACATTGGTCTGCCTGGTTACCTTGGCAAGTCATTTTACCACCCTGTCCTTCAGTTTCTCCATTTGTCAAAAGAGAGACACACACTTTTGTTGAAAGCTTTGACAAAGAGTTTATTATTCTGCAGACTAGTAGCAGGTCAAGATCAGTCTTTTATGTACCAGAGAAAAGTATTAAGTATTTTTTTGATGATCATATCTGTTCTGCCTGTTATATTGAAATTTGCAAAATTGCAAAAAAATGAGGATCACTGTTTTCTCTTTTACCCTGAAGGTGGTAAAAATAACTTGTTTCTCAGAAGTAAGAGAAAAAGCAAAGCTAATCAACAGGAATGGTTATAAGTTTGACATCTTGAAAGAGTGCCTCAATTAAAAGGATATATTAGCTGAATTTCTAGAATCTTACTTACAACATAATCAAAGAAAAACTTTGTGGAAATCTTGCATTTCAACATCAGTTCAGTTTTGAGATTTTTGCATGTTATCAACATAGAATTTTTATGCTGCTATTTCTTTTGTCATATTATAAGAAATCCCAGGAAATCATGGGTTTATAATGAGTGTAAGCCAAAAATGTGCATCAGCCCCAAATCCTTCCTGTTTTATGTGGCTTCTCCATAGCGACTTTGCATTTTACTGTTTTTCAACAAGTTTTATGTAGAAGTCTAAATTTAAGACATAAAAGTTAAGCAAACTAAAATTAAAACAGTTTCTCTTTTAAATTTTTTTGTAAGTAACATAGTGCAATTTTCAAGGAAAAATAATCTACACTGTTATTCTCAAAAATGTGTTTAACTGTCTTACCCATAACTAAATTTAGATGTCACTGCTAAAATTGGTTATTCTAGATCACAGTCATTGTGCAAAGGAGTGATTTTTAGTACAGCCTTCACCTAATGTTTTAGCAGAAGCTTCCTCCACAGGACATATAACCAGCTGCATTAAATTACAGCTTACACAGGATAGAAATAATTCCTTCCTGACTGCAGCGTGGTATCAGAGTATACCTCACAAAGAGAGATCTGATTAGCCTTGTTGTTATCTCCGCTACTATAGATAAAAATATTATTAGTGGGTATAAAATTACCTGTTTACTTTTAAGACCTGGTTAAAACCAATTCTTTCATGGCGTTCTGCAGTACTGATTCTTTTTGCTCAGACAATTTGGTGTAGATGCATACCTTAGAAAAGACTGCTTATTTGTCTTCTATTTTCCTTATATTATGATTTTGCGGTGTTTTAATATACTGCGAGACAAAACAGATTACAGTAACAGTTTTTTTGCTCTTTTCCCCTTATGTTTTATGTTGTATAGATAAACGGATTCCATTTCTTTTCAATATTTATCTTTTCCTGACTAAATAATGTAACCATTGCCATGCTTCCATTACACGTAAAATCTGTTTTACATCTCAGACACCTTTACTGACCCTAGCTGGACCTATTTCACATCCAAATGTGTCTTAATGTTTTTATGTGTAAACTAGTTTAGCATAAAAAGCATAATGATTTCTAAGTGGCTGTTGCAGGCCGTGCAGTCAATGGTCTGTGAACTCAAGTTTCTCTAAGTAAACCACAAATAGTTAGGTCATAGTAGCTGTGAAATAAAATATTGGAACATCTGAATTGTAATAGTACTCTAATTGTATATTTATTCCTTTCAGTAAACCCACTTGGAACTTTTAAAGTTTTGCATTATTTCTTGTGATATCTCTAACAAAATTGTCAACATCTTCTGGTTCCATGATATACAGAAAAAAAAATTTAAAGTGCATACTGACTTGGTAGCTGCTAAAGCCTCCTTTCGTCAGTGCTGTTTGGAGAGGGGGGTAATTCAGTGTACTTTGCAAATGAAAAGTAGTACACCCTTTAATCAAAGAAGCAAGAGTGCCTCCAGAAAAATACATTGTATTTGGATAGTGAAATCAGTCATACCTGGTCTAGCACTTAAAGATCAGATTTATGGTTTCTGTGATCAGGTTTTCTGGGAGCATATAAAAGGCAGAGTGAAAGACTTTTGTACCTAAATTGAGAGTTGGGTAATCTGAGGCCTCCTAACTCAGAAACCATGAACTGTCAGAAACCATTTGGGTCAGCTATGGCTGGAACTCTGCAGGGTCCTCTAGGCTCACTTCTCTCAATTGCTAGAGCATTTCTGCACACACATAACCCTGGGTACTTGGCATCCTCCAGGTAAACAACCAGCTCCAGAAGCCAGGGCTGGAATGTGTGCTATTTGCAGATGTAGGCATGGGCACTGTACAAAGATGCACAAAGAAGCCTGTGATATGTGGCTTCTTTAAAATAAATTGAAGAGAAAAAAAATATATCAAACCACAATTAGTCTCAAGATGTGTTTAGGCTGAGTTACAAAACTGATCTAGAATGCCATGAATTAGGATTTAAAAGTGCCCATTTCTTCCACAAGGCTAAATAAGGGTCAGTTCTGGTATAGATGTCTTCCTTTGACCAAATCACCCCTATGTGCTAGAGACACATGTGGCTCACTGGAATATTTTAGCATAAATTCTGGCACGGTGTGTCTCAGGTAGCATAAGTAAATAATACATTAACTGTATTTAGTCAAATTGCAGATGGGAGCATGCCCAAGAAATTTAGCAGAAACCATGTTTTAAAAAGCAAAGAAAACAAAACTGTGGTGGTTGTTCCCGTCTCTCACGTAATGGATTGATATTTTCTTCAGTCCAAATGCTTATAAAAATATATTCTCCAGACACATGGAAAGTCTCCTCAGTATCAAACTTAGGGCAATATGCACCAGAAAGTGCTGGAAAAAGGAAGAGGTAAGAGTGATGAAATAATGCCACTCTGAAAAATGCAGTCATTTTGAAAGATGCATTTCACTAGATATGAAAAGTAACAGAAGGACAACAATCATGAGCAAACACAGCATTAAAGCTTTAAAACCTGTCCTTATAGTACTGGGTTTATTTTTGAATATTAAAGAAATAAAAAAAGTCCTGAGGAAGGATATGGAAATTAAAGAGAGGACCATTTCCGAAACAGGAACTTTTAATAGGCCTCTAGGTTATTCTTTTGCTCTGGTCACGGTGTGGCAATTTCTGAAGAGGCTTCTAGGCCTTAGCATGAAAGTCATTTCCAGAAAGAAATAGATCCTACTCTTGTCCTGGCCTTCATTATTTCCTTTGGTCAGCAGGTAGCTCACAAGGTTGACTTTTGGATTGACTGTCTAATGTTCCTGATGCTGATGTTCAAGCATATAGGCAGAGCAGATGAATTCCAAGTGCCTTGAAAATACGTATTGCAATTCAGAAATCTGGTCATAAAGTGACCCCTCAGCATGACAAAAATTATATTCTTGTGTTCCAAAATTCATTGCATGATTTTTATGTCTTAATACTTTTCTGTGCAGGATTATAATAGGAACAGGTTTATTTTCTTGTTCAGTATTAAAGCTGAAAAGGTGTCTCATAGATATTCAGCAATTTCAACTAATTTGTTTAGATTGATTTTTGGAAAAAAAAAAGGAAAAGAAGAGAAAAAGTATCAGTCATGTGAAAAGACTGAACAATTCTTTGAGGTGATTTAGTTCTGTCTTCCCTAGCTTTCATTTTTGTATAACAGTCTATGGAAAATAAGAAATATTAAGGTAATAAAGTTTATTATTAAAGTTGTATCACTGAAATGACAGTCTTAAGAATGAGAGAGAGAGAGAATAAGAGAGGGAGAGGATGATTACTTAATGCTGTAATCATTATTACTAGTTAGACTGCCTTACATTCTGAGAGATTATAAAGAAACAAAAAAATAAATTGTCTATAGAAATAACTACTACTAATTCATAAGAGGAGGAACTCACAAGGTGAAGACAGTTATACGGCTGATCTTTTATGATTTTCTTTCAGGTAGCGTACCAAGAAATCCCTTTCTACCATTTTTAAGACTGCCAAATACTTTATCTCTGCTCTTCTTTGGAAGAGTTTGACTACCACAGTTTGTCTCGCACAGTCTATTTTGGGTACTCTATATTACTCCAGAATATTTTCCAAACTAATTGTGCCACATTGCTCACTGGGAAGATTCACACTGTCTTTTCAGGTAACTTCATCTGACCCAGTGTGCCACAGCCTGCTAGTGACTTAAACAACTACATGAATGTTCTCTGGAAAAAAAGAGACAAGTGCCTCAAAAAAGCTCAAGTTTGAACTGCTAAGCTCTTGCTTTCTAAACTGAGGGAAAATGGCCACTGCTTTTTAGGAGTGACCCTGGGTCTTTTCTAGCTTCCAAATGTGGGCCTGATATAAATGTCCCAGACTACACCATTCAAGGGATAATGATCTCACGTTCAATAGGAGAGAGGATTGAATTCCAGAACAGGGATGAGTTCTGTGGATTTTTTTAATTCATTAGGATAGACAGAAGTGCTGCTGATTCTCCCTACTGTTCAGCTCAATACTTTGTGAAAAACCAACAGACACAGTTAGTTCTAAAGAACCATATAAAAGAAATAATGATCTTTCTCAAGGCACCAAAATTTTTCATGGTGCCATGGAGGCTGGGAGGCTGCAAAAGGGGAACCTCCTTAGAGAGTTATACATTAAAGACTGTTGTCCAGTTTGAAATGTAAGTGAACTACGTTATTTGTACAAATTTCTTTTAAACTAGCAGTTCTGGGAGGCTTTGTTGAACTCAGGGACATGAGCTACTACTTTTGAACTAAATTCTAATATATGCTCTCTTCCTCTTCTCATTGTAAAGATGAGAGCAGAGAGGAGGAATTAGATATACTTTTCTTCTTTTTGGAGTAGATGGTATCACTGAAGTTAACTTCTCAGTCAAATTCCTGGTATATGAAGGTAAAATATTAATATGTCACACAATGCAGTGACTCACCTCCTTTGCACTGCTTTACTTAATTTTGAACATCCCCTCCAGACAAGCTATGAAAGTTGTCTATTTTCATACATATGAAATCAGAAAGGGTTTTGCTTGTACTATTTTTTTCATATTTCTGTTTGTTTGTTTCTTTGTTTCTTTGTTTGTTTGTTTTCCCAGTAAGAACAGAGTAGAGAGAAATAAGTCTTTAAGGACTGTGATTCTTGATTTCAGCATTATTATGAGTTGGTGAATGGAAAGAGGGCAACTAGATTTAAATAAATTGACACAAAAGACACAGAAAAATAAAAATTCCTAAATGTTAAAACTCTTAAAATATACTTTAAAACTCAGTGCAATTGAAATCTAATGAAACAGGGAAACATGAACACAGATATGCTATTGACTTATCAGGTGATTTATTCTTTTTTTCCATAGATGGCTTTGAGAATGCTGGAATTTCCAGATCATAAATCTAATACTGGTAGATATTTTGGGAGTAGAAGAAAAGTATTCTTAAATATTACATAATGACCAAAAAACCTATTTTGACAAGTATATGTATTTCTGAATTTCAGTAACCTTCTCATGTTTTAAGTGAACTTTCAGCATTCCTAGTAACAAGCTCTCAATCACCCCATTAAAAATTCAGGTTTTTATGCCTTGGGAGATCTTAAGTTTGGAAATTTTAATTGATTTCTAACTGATTTTCTCACAATCATTAAGCAATATTTCCTGTATTTCCTGTTGTAGGAGTACACAGCAACAGCTTGGCTTACCCTCTACTCCTGAACATTAAGTGAATCTTGAACTTGAGTGTGGTTTAGATTTCCTGGCATTATGTGTCATGCTATTGCAAATAAAGAGTTGCTTTAACTTCACTAGTGCACAAAGTTGAATGTTAGAAAACTATATTTGCATTTATACACAGAATAATTATATGCTGATGAGGACAGTTTAATTAGGGATGCTAATGTAAAATGCTAACCAAGAGCTCATGTGCTTGCAGAAATAAGGAAGAAAGAAATAAAGATGAAATCAATAAGAGCAAAGAATGAAAAAAAGTTGCTGAGTGTTTATTGTCTGTTGTGTAAAGTGAAGAACTGAAAAAACTTACAAAATATCTCTAACGCTTAAATAATAATATAATATATTCTAATTATTATTAAATAAATAAATAAATAAAATATTCCAACTATTAAATAAAAATTATATATTCTCTCTTTTTTTTTTTTTTAAGATTTCTAAAACCACAATGAAGACATGGAGATCTCGACTGACTTAATATATTTAAATTTCCCCTATAGAGAACTGGATTTGAAGTGCTTTGGATTACAATCAAAATGAATTTGATGGTTCAGCTCAGCCTCTAATGGATTACAGTAAGAAATTCATCAACTTTATATTGCAGTAAAAACTGTGATCTCCTTCCATATTTAGAAGAAGCTGAAGTCCATCTTTCAATCCCAGAAAGAATGCAGAGAGGTAATTAATATCAACCTTCATTCAATAAAGTCTGTTTTGTGAGCAACCACTGAAGAAACATTTCCAAATATCAACTTCACAAGATGTAAATCATAATTTTACAATGCTGAAATAAAATGTTGATATGTAAGATGATACAAAAAATGTTTCTGCTGTTACTTGTGTTTTTGTCCCTTTGTTTTCTGATGCTTTTAGAACCCCACATCTCTAACAGGAACTGTGCAAAGTATGGGTGATACTGCAGCTAAAAAATGAAAATTTTGAGACAGTAACAGGTACCAGTTTTAAGAAGCAGATTGGCTTCAGCAGTGCCTATATTTTCCTTTGTAATATGTCTTTGCTATCTATAAGGATGACATTTTCTGGCAAGAGTTTTTGTGGAAATAGATAATACTAAGCTAATAGAAGAGGATAGTCATGTAAAGTGAGTTCACTAACATAATTCACATTTTCAATCAGGCAAAAACAGCAGTGTCAACATAACTTCAATTCAGTACGATTCCTGTTTTGAATGTCAAGTACTCAACAAATGGCTCACAAGTAACTATTCCTAGAAAGTGTATGTCACATCACTAAATAAAAGTATGTAGGGGAAAACAGTTGCAGCTCTTAAGTAACTCATAAACAGAAAACTGAAGCAAAACCATTCTAATGGGATTGATAGGAACTGTGACTTCAGCTTTAATTTTTAGAAACTGGACTTTTTTTGTATCTCTGGGATACCTATAAAATTTCAGTTTCTGTGTTTTGAATGGTACCAAGCTGGCCAAACCATGAGTTTAGCCTATATATTCAGCAACTCAGCAATAGGTGTTTTTTAGCTGGTTGCATCAAAGTAGGAAGCTTGATATCAGAAATCCCGGGAAACTTAGATCTGTGAGTTTTTGTTTTAGACATTTATTTTGGTTTTAACCTGGGGCGAATGAATATAATGTTGTAGATTAATATCTCGGTGTACTGAAGAAAATGTTTGGATCCACCCTCACTCTGTGAAACTGCAGAATGATGTACAGCTCGAGATGATGTGACTTAGGTTCACTTAGGTGAATCCACCGTGAAAGCTCAAAATCACTTAGGGGAGTTAAACACAAATGACATGTCAGTTTACTAGTTTCTCTAATCCACAAAAGATTCCTGGGATGTTTTCAATTTTCTCTAAAGACATTTTCTTATTGGTCTACCACAGCAAGTATCTGATTTGAATATATAAGGGTAGAAACTGCAGAATCAGAGGGAAGGTATTCTCTGTATCTCCTGATGAACTAAAGATTAGGCATGCCAAAAATCAGCCTCATTAACCGTATTTATAAATGAAGGAGAGGAAAAAAGAATCACAGAATGGGTTAGGTTGGACCACAGTGAGTCATCTCCCTACTTTGTCAGGGTCATGCTACTGCACATGGCACAGGATTGCATTCAGACAGTTCTTGAATATCTCCAGTGAGGGAGACTCCACAACCCCTCTGGGCAATCTGTTTCAGTGCCCAGTCACTGCACAGTAAGGAAGTTCTTCCTCATATGCAGATGGAACTTCCTGTGAATCAGTTTCTGCCCATTGCCTCTTGCCCTATTGACTGCCACCATGGAGAAGATCCTAGCTCCACCCTTTTGATCCTCCCTTCAGTTTCTTGGAGACATTGATGTCTCTGTAGTCTTTCTGTAGAGAGAATCTGTAGTCTCTTCTCAAGACTGAAAAGGCTCAACTCCCTCAGCCTTTCCTCATAAGAACATGCAGATGGGACATCTTCAGTCACACCATTTCTAAACACTGGGACTTTAAAGAGTCATAAAATGGTGACAAATTTTGTTCCAGAAGAGAGCACAGAGCTGTGATGGGCCACAGGTGCATTTTTCTTTAAGAGCACATCCTGACAGATATAGAAAATGAGAATAAAAACAGCAGCCACACAAAATGGCCAGAGAGATTATTGTTATATTACTTGAATGCATGACCTGGTCTTTTTTAAGCGTGGAAAAAATTTCTTGCTCTCACATGAACTTAATATGTTCAAGATATGGATAGACTGGAAAAGGCATGTGAAAGTAAGTATTTAATCTCCCTAAATTTCTGAATGGATATTTTTAGTTGCTGTACTTACCTCTTATTATACATCTTGTGTATGAAGCCAGTTCCGGTCAACAGCAGATTTTATGGATAGGTGGATACTTCTGGTCCTAGTCAGTCTCTTAATCAGAATGCCTTCCTAAACAAACTTCCATGGCTTTAGCTCCTGATTTTAGGACAAGCATCAGGATGACCAGTTTTTTTTCAACAGCAGTTGCAAGTAAGCCTATATTTATGGTCTGCATTTTAGTATTTAGTGTTTCTTTGAACACAGGCAACGTCCTAGTAAAAAAAATCTGAGCTAGATTTGATACTAAATGGAACTAGATGACATCTTCAGTAAAAATATAGTGACAAATAAAACACGCTGTCAGCTAAATCTTGATTTTATGGGACAGAAAGAGATTATCTGTCTAGGTCCTCTGATGATGGTATTCTGTAAAAGGTCCTAGGCCTTGTGATTGCCATGGACTTTTATAGCCACTGTAGCATTTCAGACAGGACACAAGAATACATTGACATGAACTCCATAAACACATTTGAATGACATGGAAACTTTTTAGTGTTTTTGAAAGCCTTAGAGCTAGATTCAGATTTCTCTCTCCTTGCTCCTTCATAATGTGCATTTCTAAAACCGTAGATCATTTTCCTATTGTATAACATATCCAGGTTGGTGTCTGCTCTCAGAACATATTAACACTCTTGTTCTGAAACAGTTTTCATGAAAACATTTTCTGACAAGCTGGCTATTTTTAAACTAGTGTGTTTTTTCCTTCATTTAACTCCACTAGAATGGACCATATTATACCTTTTTGCTTCCAGGCTGTGCTTCTACACAGCATCTCCACATCATTCTCAGACTTTCTGTGAGAATAGGCAAGTTTTTCTGAGATCTGTTATTCAGGTATTCCATGGAATAACAAATACACCTTTACACACATCAATACAAAATTCGAGCAAAAGACAATGGACGACTGCTAACAAATTCAGCGTTGTGCAATACTGGTTCCTAAGGCCACAATTATCATACATTTAAATTACGTTAATTTATAACAATGAGGATCACATGTATTTTGTATTGGGTCTGTCTGAGATGGAGTTAATGTTCCTCACAGGAGCCCTCACAGTGCTGTGCTTTGTGCCAGTAGCCAGAAAGGTGTTGGCAATACACCAGTGTTTTGGCTACTGCTGACCCATGCTGGCACAGCATCAGTGCTGTCTGTCCAACATTTCATCTTCCCACCAGTAGGTTGGTGGTGGACAAGATCTTGGAAGGGGAAATGGCCAGGACAGCTGATCCAAATTGACTGAAGGGATATTCTGTACCATATGATGTCTATCCAGCAACCAAATCTAAGGGGAAAGGGTAGGAAGGGGGAGCTTTTGATATTTTAATGTCTGTCTTCCAGGGCAACTTCCACATCTACTGAAACCTTGTTTCCTGGGAAATGGCTGGACATCATCTTCTGGGAAGTAGAAAATTAATTTTTTATTTTTGCTTGCTTTTTCTTTATTAAAAGGCCTTTATCTTGATCCATGAGGGTATTTTTCTATCTTATTCTCTCTCTCCTGTCCTGCTGAGGAGTGATAGAGCAGCTTGAAGAGCACCTGGCATCCAGCCAAGGTCAACTCACCACAAGTATGGACAAATTTTCATCTCATTTGTTACTGTAATATGACATTATGTAATAATTTGGTACATAAAGATATTTCAAATAGTCAGTTTCTCTCAATGTCGTTGGACACCGGCTCTGCAATAAAGGACTGTTGATTTCTGGTAAAATTAATCTTTGCCTAATAGTGGCAGTAAATAAACAAACTTAATTGTCTTTTGAAGCTTGAGAAGCTTCTTTTGTAGAAGACTGTCATGTAGTATTTGAATTCAGACCATTTTCAGAGGCAAAACTCTACACTGTAAAGAAGATATATTTAAATGAAAAAAAGAAGTATTACTTTTGATAAGCCTTCAAGGGAGTTCATTTCAGAATAAATCTGTGCAGAACTATACCTGTTACCTGCCTAAAGTTCTGTCTCTCAAAAACCTGATGCATGGTAATTTTCTTGTATTGTATGCTACATAGTAAAATGTGCATTCTTCTTAACACATAATTAGTTCTCTTGGGGCTTACACAAATTGCAGTTCTTATACACCTGTGGCTAGCACAAAGTAAATTTGAGTATTGAAAGCCTTAGGATCATGTCAATCTCTACAAGCTGCCCACTTGTGATAAGCACAGGCTTGTGCTTTGAATGTTTTATTGAGCTACTAAATAAAGAAAAAAATAAATCATCTTGCTCTGGAACTCAAGATCCAAAGATGTATTAATTCTATATCTAAGATAAAACATTGCAAACCATTTTATACAAATATGTCCATGTTTAAGATATTAATGCTGAGTTTGGATCTAAAAACTGTGGAATTGGGAAGTCTGATCTCTTGGGAGATTCACGCAAAGATAAAAGCAGAGAAAATTCTTATTTATGCTCATCTCTTCACCCTTTAAGAGGAAGGTTTCTATGTGTTTCTCCAGCTTGACAGGTATGAGATACTAAAGTAATTGCAGAATCAATATCAGAAGATTGGCTGAAGTTGTTTATCTCAATAAGAGTGGCATTTTTTTGGTTGAAGAAAACCTACTGTACATGACATTTAGTTACTACATAAAGACCTTGTAGTCACTACTCAGTCAAGCCAGAAAAGATGAAATGCTGTCAAGATCTTCAAAACAGAGTATGACTAATTAATTGAAATCTGTTGTCAGTTTTGAGGTTTAATCTCCAGGTTGGATGACTATTTTGTTCTGTCTCAATGAATGACTGTTCTTGGCTAGATCTAACAATCCCATGAAAAATTTCTTCTGTGCGTTCAGCAGTATTAGAGTGGGCTATAGGCTCCTTCTTTTCTAGATGACTGGTTAAAGCAAACCTCAGAGAGGATTGAATTGCTTTGGTCTGTGTCAAACAAGTTTTGTGATATATGGCTGTTGACTCATGAAAGGAAACATTAGAGATACTTGTGTTTGCCATATCTTTTGGAAATTGCAGCCAAGTAATCTAGCACAGCTACACTCAACCGTTGAACTATTAACTTTATGGTAAGCTTAATTTTGTCTGATTTTTCAATGCTGTGGTTTTACGCGAATTAAGAGAGGTCATCACCGGGCAGTAAATTGTCACTTTATTAAGTACTACATTTGCTTTTCAAAGCCTGCATTTCTTATACACATTTTAAAAGTCAATTTATTAACTAATAATTGAAAATACACTTCTATGTATTTCTTCACATCTTTCACCTCTTACATCATCACTATGTGAGCAGTGATATACTGTGGCATCTATCCCCATGCTGGGATCAACACAGTAGGAAAAAAAAAAGACCATATATGCTAAAGCATGTGGGTAGGAAATGTTTTTAATTGTTCACACTGTTATAAAAAAAATAATTCAATCTTTTGAAAAAAATAAGAGGAAGTGCCTATTTATTAGCTGTTAGCACCATTTTGTTTTAAGAAAAGAAATATGCAGAAACAGTGGTTGGAGAGGGGTAGAAGAAGGGGCGGAGAGGATGGAAAGTAGAATTTAATTGGAAGTGGAAAACTTTGTATTTCCTGGAATTCCTATAGAAATATATAAACCAGTAATAGGCATTTGTAAAGCTCCTTTGATGTACTGCAGTAAGCAGATGATTTGTTTCAGTGCAGCTAATAGGCTTCTGTTTGCCCATCTTTTGGACTGTCTTCTAGAAATATATTACATTCCATGATTTCTTTGCCCTCTTGTTCCCATGACACTGTGGATTATTTTCTGGAAGGAGGAAAATGTGTGTGTCTGTGTATACAGTTAGTCTGTCCTAAAATTTAACTGGAAATGGTCTTTGGATGCAATGGAGTTAGCTTTGGAGTACTAAAGTAGGTCCTGAAATTAGCTTGCTTTTAAATATGTGTTTGAAATTTCTGTTGTTTTCATATCTAAAGTGGAAAACCTACTGACTGTATAAGTGATGGAATTTAAAAACTCTCTGTACCTCCATGGGGTGTGCATCTATGGGGAGGCTCTTTACTGCATAGATAAATGAGTGAGATAAAGGCCTTAGTGGAATGATGTGAATAACAGATGATGGAACTGTTCAAGTAGATCCAAACTGAAATAATTTGACTTCCCCTAAATTGATTTGGAAATTATTAAAAAAATTGCAAGAGTAATAATTTAGGAACAGAAGCAAATTACTATTTTTAAATTTCAATTAAAATATAAAGGAAATGTCAAGAAAAAAGATATGACGTGGTTGAGTGGGAACCACTGAAATGTATAAAGCTGAGGAATGAGAGTGAATATAAGTGAATATAAGATAATCTGTGAATATAATAATAATATGAATGGAGAAGAGAAGGGAAGAAAAACCTAGAAATGCAAACCTAGAAATCCTTAGGAAAAAAATTGCAAGTCTAGTAGGGCACTGCACTAATTTCTGCTGGGAGTTGAAAGGATGTTTTCAAATGTCTTTTGAAGTAGATAAGAGTTTTACTTGTCATTTATCTGAAGCCTGTACTATTTCAGATCTTTTCACTGATTACATTCGGTTTTGAATCAGATTTTGAGACTCATTGTGTTTTAGTCTCAATATCTGCCCAGGATACTCTATGATTCTCTAAATCTTATTTTGAAAATGTCTTCTACTAAATATTCCACTTCATGTTGTCATTAACTTATATTTGAATGGCTTGGACCCAATTTATCTGTCTTAATGTTGTCAATTTAAAATTTTTCACCCAAATCTGAGCTAGTCTCACAGATTTTCTTTTTAATTGATTTTTAAAAATCTGCAGACAAAGATGACAATTAATTTCCTCTTGAAATATACATTTTAAATATGCCAGATCTATTGCCCTCCAGTTTAGTCTGTTACAAGATTAGAATCACTAGTTGAAGCTTTGACATGAAGCTCAATCAGAAATATCTTTCTCTTTTTGTTTCATTATGAGCAGTTTCTTTCTTTAATTAAACATAGGCTTAGTTTCCAAGAATAAGGCTGATTTGGAGCTTCATATGTTTTACATTTAGTTTTACCTATTTCCTTCCCATCTGTTATCATTTAAATGTTTTCTGTTAAATGTTTTTCATTTTGTGTTTCTACTTATTTCCTACACTTGTGGCATAAAATCACTTACACTGTGAGAGAAGCTTCAAGTAACAGTCAGAACGTTTGAGTCTCAGAGGTGCAGTGAAGGCAAAGAAAACTGGGAGTCTAATAAAAATTATATAATACAGAGTCTGTAGGATCTTAAATTAAAAATCTCAAAGGAATAATGCTAATTTAACGTACAAAATTCCAATAGAAGCTTCTTGAGAAAGAAGTATTCTTTTCTAAACCCTGCTTCAAGGCAAACAGATTTTAAAAACTGAGAGCTATTACCTGTGGGTCTCTTGTGGGTATATTGAGCTGGTATCTCAAGTTAAGTGTCCTCCTATATGGAACATCTGGATGAGACTAAGGTCCCATGCGTGGGCTGAAGCATCCACTGTCTAATATAAGTTTCTAGGCTCTTACGCTCACAGAAGAAAGTCCAAAACTCTGCATTTTCACAAGGGACCATTTGTTTAATTTTCAGTACATTCCTACTCCTATCACTCCACATGCTTTTTAATAAAATATGTTCCAAAAATCCTTCTATTTAACTGAAAATGTAGTTTTATATGCCATAGTAAATGTATCAGCTTTCTTGACTTCAGAGAAGTCAATTTCTTAAGAAGATCTCACCAATGTCCACCTCTGGTTTACTTCATCTGGAAGATATAAAGAAAACAGAGAACAACTATTCAGCTATGTTATATTTTCTGTGATTGTGTTCTACTTTCCTGTTTTTCAATAATCCCAGTAAGGAATTGAAAAAGCATATTGAATGATTGTACATCACTGTCTTATTCCCTCCTTTTTTTTTTTTTCCAATAGATTGCTCATTTAAAGTTTCTATTTAATGAGATGGCACCTACTACGAGAATATGTTATATGTCATTGCTGTACTTGTTTGAATAGAGATCTTTTTCTGAACTCCCAGCTGTGAAGGCCAGCTCTCCAATTTAAGTTTGAGACACTCATGTTTTCCATTCGATTAGTCTCTAAACTTTCAGCCATAAATTTAAGTGAAAGCACAACTGGAGTTTATAGCTCTCGAGATAAAAATCTTGTGCTGTTAAATTTCTTAGGTAAAGAACCGTTTTCTGCTGCTGGGGGTGTGAAACTCAGGCAAGGCTGCTGCAAGGTGTTTGTCATTCTACAGAGATGAGAAATTATTGATCTGCCCTTCATACGACAATGGAAATGGTGTGCACTTGTTTCTGTTCCTTTGATTCTGCAGTCCTAGGCTGCAGCCTGTGTTGCTGGTTCTAGTCTTGTGCTTCATACCTGAGGGACTGCAGAAATCACCAGCTGTGCAGTAAGTCACCCTCTTCAAACAGAGATGGATGCCTCATGTGAAACTTGTGCAAGACAAACCAGCAGAAGAGGCAGTCAGACCACATGAGTTTAAGCCCATAACATCTGAAAGGTCCATCCTGTTTCAATTCCCTGAAAGGGAAAATTAAAACTCACCTCCAAAATGGACTAAGATGAATAGTATGACCATCATTCATTTTTGCACAGGTTGAATTCAAGCTGGAAGACATTCCTGGATTTTTCTATTTTTTTCTCAGTAGCTACTACTTTCTCACTCCTAGGCAGACTTCCAGAAGCTGTGAGTTGCTGTGCATCATTAAACTGTCCATAACTGCATCAGTTACAGCTAATTAATGTTATGCTGTGTACACAAAAACATAGCTAACAGTACAGCATGTACTAACGAGCAACCAAGAACACAGGCCTATGTAGGGGTACACATCAGTCAACTGGTTCATTTTTTCCCAAAACATCTACTCCAACTTGATAACACAATCCTCTACCATGTATTCTTCTAAGTTATAAAGGTGAAACTAACTATAAGGGCAAATTAGGCTAAGAATTGATTTAACTTTCAGCCTGCCTTTCTTTTTTACCAAAAAAAAGCCAAACAAACAAACAAACAAACAAAACCCCACAAAAAACAACAAACCAAAATACATTTGACTTATACTAGCGAAAGGTATTTTTGGCACATATCTAAATGTCTTTTGCACAGAAGGAAAATGAGACAAAAGGACAAACAGTAAAAGGTAATGCTGAGCATGTTTCTACTGGGGCCCAGTTTGGGATACAGGGATGCAGGCTGTGTTCACAGTTTCAAAGGGAGAAGTGTACACCTGCTTTAGGGAAATACTAACTTGCAGCTGCATTGTACTACATTTCAATGGAATCCCACAGCTCTGATTAAAAGGTGCCGTTCCACAGCCGCATTATCTCATTTGCTTTGAAAGGGAAAGCAGCGGACTTGATCAAAACAGGCCTCCCCATGGCTGCATTCTCAGAGCCACTCTCACAGCAGAAGCAGATGATGTGAATGAGAATTGCTCTTTGCTAGAATTGTTAAATAAGTATCTGATAGAGAAAATGCTTCTCACCTCTTCTTTGTTCTCCAGTCTTATGGAAAAATTAGTAGTCCTGGCAACTATCAATAACGTCCTTCAAGTCTCCCCTCTCTCCACTGGGTTTTGGTGAAACTGCTGTCTGTGAGGACCATAACATTTTATTAGACTTTCTTCTGCCTTCTAGAAGTGAGTAGTATGGTTAATCATGAATTTGTTGAATAGGCCAGAAAGTAATTTGCAGTTTTTCTTCATATTCATGAAAATAGATGACAATTTAATTTTATTGCTATTAACAGATCATGTTTTTATTTGGCTTATTGAAATTCTGACTGTTTAGAAGACCATGTAAATTATCCCAAAATTCCTAACTTAAAGATAAGCAATGCTTTCATTGAAAGTAAGATATTGTCTCAGAAATTTCGAGCCACCTAAGAAGAAGTGCCCATTTTCTTGCTGCACTGGAGTTCAGCTTATGAATACCTAATTGTCACATGTAATGCCAGTGAAAAATACCACAAGACTGGAAGTGTTTTCAATATTGTTATGATAAACAGGTTATTCAAACACCAGTGTATGGCAGAAGTCTTAGTCCAAAGATCTGATACCAAAGATACTGTATGCTATAGGTAGGCATGTCTGAAAAAGCCACTACACATTTCAAAGTTATTAGGATTTCTTCTCTTGTATCCATAAAGACTTTCTCTCTTCAGGAGGTTATAAAATCCTCTATTTCAGCTGTCTACCTATTCAGACTGACTGTAAGAACATGGAATAAAGGTGAGAAAAGATATGCAAATAAGATGCAGGTTGGTTGGCTTTCATGCTGAAAATCCAAAGAAATTCTTGATTTGGAGCTTTCAGGTTCCTGTTGGGAAGGTGATACAGAATGTTCACATGAATACAGCTACCTATGGCAGAAGATGTGTTTAATATCTTGGAAATTAAGAGGAGAGAGCTGGACAACAATTGTGAATGCTCTAACAAAATCCATGGACATTTTTCTCATAGAAGCTGGAACTCATCAGTGTAGAAAATGTCATCACATATCCAATTAACACCACCCAATATCCTACTTAGTAGCAGTACTAACCTATACCGTTACCTTCTTATTCATCAGTGTTCCTAATATATCACTCTTTGAGTTCAAAAAGTTTAGGTCAAAAGCCAGAATCAAAAATTTCTAGGGTCACGATGGATAATGTAACCTTTTCTGCATTTTCCAAAGTCAGAGAAAAATCCCTATCAAATGTAATTTGCTCCAGTCAACCTCATTATGTGGTCAAAAAGTGGAAATATAAGACAGAGACATGTAGGAAAATTTCTGACAGTGAGCAGAGGATGGAGCATTAACATTTACACTGTCCTGTCCAAATACTAGTAAGTTAGAAGCTTGTCTTCCCCTGAAATCTTACTTTGTAATATTTTTTTTTAATTTTTTTTTGTTCTTATACTTCCAACAAAGCAGATTGCTCATGAACTGACTGCCTCAGTACACAGATCACACACTTGCACTAGTGTTATGACTTTCATCCTGTGCATATTTGGAAAAACCTGCTGGCTGATTTTCACAAGCATGTCTGTCCAGTTATTGCATCTGATGCACGACTCAGGCTTTGTCATTTACACACAAGTTTATTTTTATATATTTCTGAACTTCTCGTCTTTTGAGGGAAAAATATAAAAATAAAATTATTTCTTTCCACAAGAGATTGACAAACCCAGAATTGTACTTAAGTTTAAATAAGTTCAAAATACCTATTAAGCAATCTTCAAGCTTTGAAGCTCAATTAAATTTGTTAGGTTTTTAGGGGCTTCTAGCTACTTCTCTGCAACGAGCAGAGAACCCTTATTGACTTCTGAGTTCTTGATTTATGACTTATATTAATATTTGTTTTAATTTGAAGAGATTCCAAATAAAAGGTGTAAATGGCATGTAGGTTTGAGGGCATATTACTTATAAAATCAATCACTATTGAAATTGATTACATAGTCAGTGAAGGAGTTCTCAGTAATGAGTAGCTTGCAGACATGGTTTGTACTCAGACTTCTTAGGCCAAAGAGTTACATTGTAGGTAATCCATTTTGCCTCTGTTTACTCTGCTTTCTATAACATCTGATGTGCTAAAAATATTTTATTGACTTGAGAAAGTAAAAAAAAGATAATAAAAAGGTGAATGTTCATAATCCTAGAGCTGATAATGAAAGTAATGCCCTTAGAAATCCTTATAATTGTAATGGTTAATTTTATACAACATTGTTTTTTAAGTGATATTTTCTATTTTACTCATTTATTTCTCTGGCTCTTAATGGCCTGCTCTAACATAAAGACAAACTTTAATTTGATCAACTATAGCTAAATTTGTTTAGTCCTTCCTCCAAACACCAATGTTACACCAAGTGGGTGTAACATATTGTGGTTAGATTNAGGGGAGAGAGAGAGAGAGAGAGAGAAAGAGAGTGAATGCTGACTTAACTTGTTTCAGAAGCAATGGAAAATCTTTTAGAAGATAATGATGAACTATAATGATAGGTAAGAGAGCAAGATACAAATTATCAAGTCGACTTTCAATTCAGGCTGCTTTGTAGACTTCATCAACATAACTGTCACGAAGAGAGCAGATAAAAGGTGAACACAGGTTCTCAGTGCTACCCTTTCTCTCAGAAAAAATCTATTGCCACACCTCAGAAAGATTATTTTTGTGTATGAAGAGCACTGAGTTATCTGCAGAGCTGATACATAGAGTGAATGACAGATTTGCATACGTGGTGAGACATTTGGGGTGATTTCATTTATATTCCTGGGGGAGAGTTGGATTTGTTCTGTGAGGAACTGAGAGTCCCCACAAGCCAAGGGTACTCAGCAATTTATAGAGCCTCTGAGTCCTTGAACTGAATCTTTAATATTATGCCCAGCTACAGAAGAACAGGCAGGCTGGATTTGGGCTGGAATATATAAGTGAGAAGGCAGGAAAGCTGCTCTGCAGAGTGACCCTAACAAGACTGCTTCAGGTAGATGGTGTGAGAGGAGAGGATTCTCTCAGTAGAGGCAGGCATTTTTGACCTCAGTCACAAAAGTCAGCTTCCAATTGTTGTGCAGTTACCCATCCACAGCATACTGATGCATATAAAGCACCTCTGATAAAAAGACTGGTGATTTCCCACAAAAAAAAGAACCTGTAACCTCCCCTTCCATCCTCCCTAGGGATAACTCTGTGTTCAACCCTTTCTCAGACCCCAGTGAGGCTGTTCTGTTCTTGCTGCAGGACAAAGGTGTATTCCTTCCTGCCTTTCTCAGACCCAGACACATGAGATTTTTCTGGCTGTTCAGATGAACTCTGAACTAGATGATATTTCTATTAATCAAAAAAAAAAGTATTGTTGGCTTTCCTTAGGCTTTGTCTGACCTCAGTGTTCAGCAGTAGGAGGTTATATCACAGATTTTGGAAAGAATAATCATTACAGGCCATCCTCTTACCACCTACCTCCCACAACTCACTGATATTTTCTCTGCATGTGTATTACTTTCTAAGTGCTGCCTTTTATTTAGCTTTTGCTGAACTACTCTCTGACTGATTCAATGATCTTTAGAGTTAACCTATCAAAGCAGTTAATATAGTTAAATCAAAATTTACCAGCCTACTCAAATTTACTTGGTACATTACCTACCTAATGATTTTGCATTGCATACACTGTCTTTGCTTCTAATTCAGGAAGGTCATTTGAACACCAAAGAAATGTGAAATTGTTTATTGATTTCTTAATTATTCAGTGCTTATGGTTACTTCTTCATATTCCACTATGTTGTGGTTAAGGGTTTTTTGGTTGTTGTTGTTTTTGTTTTTTTGTTTATTTTCCACTTGAAAGTTTATTAAACCAAAATAATAAAAACTAAACAAAAACGTCTTTAGTAACACAAAGGTCAAGACTGCATTTTCAAAACATGGCTATTCAAATATTAAATTGGTTAAATTCTCTTTGAAGGAATATTTCCTTATTCAAGTAGTTAGGTTTAATTTTACATATTTATATGATGTGGGTGCATATATATATGCATGCATATGTACCAGGACTCATCTCTATGGGTCTGACTGATGAATTTTATTTTCCCACAGCAGCCCTCACAGTGCTATTCTTTGCTTTGGTATTTGGAAAGGTGTTTATAGCACACCAGTATTTTGGCTCCTGCTGAGCTGGGCTGGTACAACATTGTCTCTTTCTCTCCAAAATTCCACCCTTGGCAGCAGGCAGGGGCTGGGCAAGATCTTGAGAGGGGACAACTGTCCCAAACTCATCAAAGTGGTATTCCATACCGTATAACGTCTGCTCAGATAAAAAAGTCAAGAGAAAGGAAGAGGAAGAGGCTTTCATTACTTGTGATATTTGCTTCTGGAGTAACAGCTATATGTGCTGAACACCCTGCTTCTTGGGAAGCGGCTGGGCATCACTTTCTGATGAGAAATAGAGAATAAAATGTTTTGCATTTTTCTTTTGCTTTATGAAACTGCTTTTATCTTGACCCATGATTTTTTCCCCATATTTCTTTCTGCTCCTGCTCCTGCCCCTGCTGAGGAGGGGAGTGACAGAATGGCTTCATGAGTAACCAGTGTCTAGCTAAGGTCCATGCACTATGAATACTGGAGCAGAGTGCAGGGAGAAAAATCTTGAAGTTAAGGGTTGCTGCAGAGTCAGGTTAACACAGAAAACATAGTGTTGAGGTAATAATGTTCCCTGTTGCTGTGTGCAATTCTGAGGCAAACCTTACAATTTCACTTATGCATGAACGTGAAGGGACTCATCTTCATCAATACTTTTTACAAAGCAACATAAGTATGCATAAGTAGTGATAGATGTTAAAGAAAATAGGATTCCTTTTTCAAACAGGTTTCCACCCCAAGTATGGCATTATATTCCTTTTCTATCTTGTATTCCTTACACTACTAATGGACCAATTTTATTGAAGCATCTTTTTTGCAACTGCTGAACAACTAGACTATTATGCTAAAAATGCTCGGTTCAATTAAGAGTGTCCATTTGCTTATATAGGCAGAAATGCTACTTTTTTCCCCCCTCTTGATTACATTTAAGTTAGTGGAATTTCAGTGACTCATAACCTTTCAAATATAAGAAATGCAACATTGGACATTTACCACATTCTTGGCTTTATTAGCACAACTAATGGAATAATTTACACCAAATAACTTATTTGACAACTTTTCTCCTATTTTTTTATTTTTTCCCATTTTCTTTATTATGCTAGATAAAACTGGTCACATAAAAGTCAGCAAATTATTTAATTGAATTTAACTGTGTATAGTTGAATGATGTTGATGATGTTGTTTTCATTTGAACCTCTAATTAGAGCTTGCCTCATTGTTCCACGTTCTAATTATCATCATCATACTTCAAAACAAATAAAGAAACAAAAAACTACATTGTTTTCCTATACAATCAGTACTTATAGCAATTTTTCTCTATTGCAAGTAAGATGAATCAAAGGACGTCTTGGCCTGTCGGTGTCCAAAATCGCATGAAACCGTAAAACAATGTTTAGACAACTACATCACAGTAACTAATTTGCTGAATAGTGTTTCTCATGAAAGTAAGATATATTTATATGGAATTGATCCAAATATCATTGCCAAAAGCAAACCTGGTCTCCAATATCCCTTCTATTCCATTTTTTGGTTCCTTGCAGAATAGCACTCTACAATTGCACTCTGCTGCCAAATTATGTACAATACTACTTTTGTGAAATGAACAAATGGCTACTGAGGGCTAATTTGAAGCCATTTAGATAATTTCACTTGTGACCCAAGACAGATTTAAGCCCAGGCCCTACGAAGGTGGCAGGCAAATATATTATCTTAGGGTATTATGAAACTTGCTCAAGGGCAGGAAGATTTCAATAACATAAAAAAAAAACCTCCTAAAATTGAAATATTAATAATTTACAAAACAGAAACCTCAACTAATAGTCTCTGTTCATTTTCAATACCACTGTGACCTGTAGGCTATATTACAGAAATATGTTTTATCTGGTATAGCTTTTGCAGCAATATGTGTAGTAGGACACTGCTTTTCAAGAAGGCATTTGCACAATTTTGCCAGAGCCACTATGCATAGCAAAGTCTATAATTTTTAGCTGATTTTGCCTGACTATCCATCAGAGATCTGGTCCTCTAGAGCTCCCTAGCTGAAATTCAGTGGGACAATAGTCTACAGAGGTCTGATCTTATATCACTCATACATATTTGTTGTTGTTTTAAAGCAGACACTTAACTAAGGCGTCAAGATGTCCCACTGTAAAAAACCCCAAAATTGAAAATCTCATTCAAAATCTGCAATTCCAGGCTAGTTAGGCACCTGAGATGAAAGATGGGCTGAAAGATGGGGTACTGGAGAGTAGCTAATTAATGTATGGTCTATGTCACTAGTCTATGTCCTGCCTGATGTAAAATCCACTGAAATATTTACCGTTTGTGTGATTGTTATGCTCTAAGGCCCTGCTTCTATTGGACCATGTTGCTCAAGAAAATAAGCAGAGCCAGATATGGGAGAAACCTCAGGTTCCTGCTGGCCAATAATTGTATAAAAATTGGGCTACAGAACCAGGAACCATTTTGCTGTTTTTTTTCTTGCAATTTGATGATCCTGTTTTCCTGGCAGAATAATGTTTCAGTGTCAGGAAGGAACATGGTGTTCAAAAAAGTATTGGAAAGTCTGGAAAGCTCAGGAGTGTTTTTAAGCTGTCATTAAATGCCATGTTGTAAAATGATCAATTCAAATCTGCTGTATCAGCATTGGACCTAATGGTTTGGGTTTTGGTCTCCTAAATAAGGACCTTAACAATATATTACTCAGTGAAAAAGCCCCAGTACTGTGATGTCTTCATTTTCTAACAGATAAGAGATTTCTACCTCAGCCATGAAATCTAGGTAAATATTTTCTGAACTTTTCTGATCAGAATATCTGCATCTAATTAAATAGCAAGAGTTTCTGAGACATATAATATAGATCAGATTGCATGTAACTCAATCCATATGAAATTATTATTGTTTAATAGAACTTTGGGTCTTAGCTAGTAGTGCCCAATTCTCAATCTGTTTTTGCAAGGGAAAAGTGGTGGGTTTATCACAATTGGAAACATTTCCAGAGAAATATTGGAAGTATTTTTTGGAAGCAACAAAATCACTGGGTCCTTTTTTACAAAAAATATTTACATAATGACAGTGTTCAGTCAATAGAAAGCTCTGTAATGATAAAACCTCCTAGAAGCGCTAATAAAATATTTAAGTTGGGTTGACTAGAACCCGTAAAGAGGTTTTAGTAATTTGTTTATTTTTGATGTCACCAAAGTAACTGTAACATGTTTTTAATATTTTGGGGTTTTTTCCTTTAGGTTTTAACTGTTTGTTCAGTTTAAATATGTAATCAGTTAGACTTCTCAGCAGATAGGAAAATAGTGTATTTTTAATTAAAATTATTAAAAATACCCCCAAAAACCCCAAGATATAATACGGTCTAAGGACTTTCCGATGAGAGTGCCTCTTTGTACCATGCCTATCACTATATTCCTTGTGTTTATTTTCTGTGCAAAGACATCGTGGCTAACATCAAGCACCTAAAATAGTTGCTTAAGAAATGAATATTCTTTTTCTATGCTAGGGTTAATGGAGAAAGAAACTATATCCCTTGTAGAGGTTATTCAGCCCACCGTGATCTCCTTTCTTTTTCCACTAAGTGTAGAAGAAATGTACCCTGCTAAATTAATTGCTTTAATTAGCTGCCTAAAACTAAACTAGGCTGTTGAATTTTGAGGATTGTTCTGGGAAGGATTCACCAGGATAAGCCTTGGGGGCTGCAATATTTCACTAATATAATACTTAGTTTAGTTAAGGAACAGTATTTAAATGTAAGAGATGCTGATTTTACATTTAATCTTTCTTTGATGTTAATTTTCTTTTTTGTTGTTGATGGTGGTGTTTTTTTGTTGTTGTTTATAACTATTTTTAAACCCTAAGACATTCATAAGTAAAAAAATCTATGGTCAGTGTACTACAGTCAGTGTAAAGTACATTTACAAAGCTGTGGGATCAATATGACAGACTGCCCCTCAATTATGTGTAGTAATTATTAGAGTTTAATTTGAAGGAAACAAAAGATGTTGAATTTATCTTCTTGACTTAAAGACCAGTTCTCCAGTTACTTTTGAATTACAAAGATTGGCAAGAGCTGGGTAATGACACTTAGTGCTTAATTTAGGATTGTAGTGGTCAAAGTGCATGGCCAGAACACTAAATACAGTTCCTGAACTGCTAAAATATGACTCAGCTGTATTCCAATCTTTATTCAATTTGTACTTTGGACAGGTAACTGAAATGGAGAGAAATAATGGCTATATGCTACAAGCATAGTCCTCATTTTCTGGAACCAATGAGGGATGGGTCTGGCAACTGGCAACAGCCAGTGTTTGTGTTCAGTTATATTACATGTCCACCCATAATAATGAATAATAGGAGTTTTAGCTAGTGTGGAACAACACTGGTGTCTTTAGTGTACTGGTACAAAAGCAATTTGTAAGAGCTATTGTCATGTCTTAACTCCAGCCAGCAACAAAGCACAACATCATCGGTGCTCACTCACTCACTCACTCACTCACTC
>VZDJ01006585.1:7766352-7812582 GCA_008694505.1 Cyanoderma ruficeps | reverse complement strand
GTCGAATGATTGGCCAGGATCCAAGGAATTCTCTCCCTTGCATTATTGATTAGTTCTATTGATTGTCATTTATGTACAGGGTCACCCCCTCCATACCCCTGACTGGTTCCCCACTGTGCCCTTCCCCCTTTCTCCACCCTCACACTTAAGGTGTTACACGAGGGAGATCTGCGCTCTCGTGGGCAGACACTCTGGGGGACACATGGTCCCGTGTGGGCCTCAATAAACTCCAGCAGAAGTTCCCCGTAAGAGTCCTTCCTTTATTCCTCGCCATTGCTCACGCTGCCGCTGCGGCAAGGCCCCACGGGATCAGGGAAGTGTCTCAGGATATCAAACCAAACCTTCACTGCAGCCGGTGTCAGGGCTGGCCAGGCAACGCGGGACAGGGGGCCCGAGACACACCAGACCACTGTGCTATTCATTTTTGTCTGTTTTTGCTTATTTGATTTTTAAATCTGAGGGTAATATAGATAATTTCTTTACCTAGGGAAAATATTTGTCTTCCAAGCCTTCCATGAAAAGTTACTCTTTCTAAAAATGGATGAGTTAAAATTCTGGAAAAAGTAAACTTTGCTGTGTTTGAAGACATGTCAGCCTCATAGAGGAAGAGAGATCATCCTACTACTGAGAATGAAGGGAAAAAAGAGGCCAAATAAAAGATGTTTGCATAATGTTTTAATAGGCAAGTTTCTCTAGCGAGAGTGTGGCTTTTCTTTAACCTCTTGTGCTGTATAAAGAAAAGAGGAATTCAGTGCTAGACAAACTGAAAACTGATTAACATTTGACTATTTACTTCCAGTTCATACAGTTAAATATGTTGGCATTAAGCAGATAATGTACTTAATTACTTCTAGAAAGAAGTATGAACAATTTGATTCCTCCTTGGGTGTTTGTACAATGTGAATTAAATGAAAAATGGTTTTTTATGAATTCATGCAGATTCTGCTACTTTCATTTTAAAAAGTGTATATTTACCTAAGAGAGGAATATCTTAAAGTATTTCAAAATTAAAGAAAAAAAAAGGATGAAGGCTATATGGCCAAATGTCTTTCAAGTGCCTTTCCACTGTCTTTTTGAAGATATAAATACATTTTCAGTTCTTACTCATCAAGAGGTTTAAGAATGTATGAATTATTTGTCTAAACTGGACAGATTCTGCAACTTTTTCCTCTAAAAAAATAAAATAATTTAGTTTATTAAAAATAAATTAATGTGAAATCACATTAATTTACTGTGACTTTCAAATGTTGCTGTTGCAATAATACCAAGAAGCATGATATTTAAGGAGAGGAAAGAGGAAAAAATCACTATCCACATTTCTCCTCTATGTCATAGATGGAGCCATACAGGTACAAAAAAGTGGATACAGCTGTGACCCTGACACATTATGTCACCATAGACAAATTACAAAAATTTCTGTAAGCTAAAGTCAGAATAAGTCTATGAAATGCATGCAGAAGCAAGGGGTATTAAACGATGTTCAAAATTTAAGTTGTGTCACTGAGAATCTTTATTATTCTACTCTGTCCATTGGTGTTTTGAAACTCGGAATTTAGCTACCTAAATCTGCTTCTGAATCTGATTTGCGAAGCCTTCTGAGATGTAGCTGTAATAAATTAAGATGCTTAAAATTCCTCTAAAATGTGGTGGTTGCTAATTATTTTTTGCCTTTAATTTTTTACTACAAAGAGTAGAAGAGTAGATAATAGTAAAGTGTATTTTTATTTAATCCATTTTATTTCAAAATATGTAAAGACATTCACTCAATTCACTTCTCTGCCAAAGAAAATGATATCTCATATATCCTTATATTTATCTGATACAATAGCAGTGAAAAACAACACTATTTGCTGTTTCATCTAGGGGAATTCTCTGCCCATTTATTGCAAAAAAAATTGTTGGAAAAAAAAGATTAATTTTCTAAATATTGATCAGATAATCAATAACAATTAGACACAAAATTTCTATTCTCATAGTCAGAGATAGCTCCAAATTCAATAAAGAGTATGACTATGTCAGGGTCAGGTACTTTTCAGACAGATTGAACACTCAAATTTTTTTACTTTAATTAATGTATTGAAAAGTATATTGTGGCTAAGAGGGACTAGATTCAGAAGCAGAATTTTATATAGGAAATTAATAGCAAAACAGATTCCTCAGATATCCAATCCTGAAGAACTTCAAGTTATAATAAATCAGCTTTATTTTTAAATGATCACACCTAATTTTATTATTTTTTTTCACTGTCTTCTGATTGTCATCAGACTTTGGCCAGCAATCAGTCCCACAAAAGCATTCTCCTACTGTTCTCATTTCTTTGTATTTTTAGGTTCCTATGTTACAAAATGTCTTGGCATCAGTCTTGAAAATGAAGACATTGTCGGAAAGAAAGGCTTGCAACTGGTCTGCATTTTCAAACTTAAAATTTTCATTAGTAATTGTTTTCTTCCAGACCACAGATATCAATATAAATTTAATATAAGTTTCAATATGTTTTAGATTCAGAAGGAATGGGAAAAAATACCTAACTGTATAAGCCAAATCTCAGGATACAAGAAACACTTGTTTAAATTATGACCAAGAATTAAGTTTTCACATTGTGAATGAGAGTTATTATTATCTTTAAAAGGGTATTTGTTTACATAGAGGAACAGTTACAGAACATTGCGTGGTTAAAAAATCCACTTTCAAAACTTCATTTATGTTTAATTGTGTAAAATTTGTTGAGTTTCATTTTTATGCAAATGTGAAATTAAAAACTCTAAAACTTTGAAACTCTTACGCAAATAGAAGTCTTGTTTTCTAGTCAACTTTATCAGGAATGAGGAATGAAGAAGCCTAAAATTTGTGTTAATTAATGAGGAAAGTTCTAGTGAAAAGCTTTTCTCAGACATGCTTATGTGTTTGGAGTTTTTCTTCCATTTGAGGAATGGAGTATTTTTTTTTTTAAATAAACAAAACTATTTTTTCAAAGAATATTTTTACTGTGTTTCAATTCTGTGACTGTGCCTGAAGCCAAGTGACATGTCAGTGGCTCTCTGTGTCTGAAGATGCTCCGTTTGTAACTTATGCTTTCTTCTGGGGGTAAACCAGCCTCCCAGACCCCCCATCCTAGAACATTCATGTTCAAACTCCAGCCCATCCAAAGACAGTTTTTCTGCACTGTGGTCAATCATAAGCTGCTGACTGAAAATGCCCTAGCAAACAGTCAGTTTATAACAGATTTTAAAGATCCTTTGCCTTGCCACTGTAGTTGCTAAGCTAAACTATCCACATGTCCCATTCTAATTTATTGCCTAACTTTTCCTCAGGAGCTGTAGTTTTCCTCTCACTTTCTTTAGGCTTTATAAAACAATAGAGTTGGTGTATTTGACATCATTAAAATGTTTCAATGATGACAGGAAAAAGAAAGTTAATATAAACCCATGATTCTAGAAACATTAAAATTTTGATTACTTTTTACTATTCAGTAATCTAATACATTCTTTAAACTAGAACATCTTAAAAAATGAAGGGTTATTCAATAAAAATTTCAATTACATTAACTCTCCAGAAAAAAGACACCTCTTATACAGACAAAAAGCTGTACTGAATAATTATAGTGAATTAATTGTACTGAATAATCATATTGTGCATATGATCACACTTTGAAATAGTTAAATCCTGAAATATTTTAAATGCATTACTGATTGCAGACATATGCATTCTGATTCACAACATTTCAGAGCTAATTGAAATACTGACATGGTGTTTAGGTCCACGATTTCTCTTTTTATTCTTGCAATCCTACCAGTTGGCCACAGCAACATGTCATACTGCATTAAAATGTATCAGGATTCCTAAAGCTACAGTTTCCATTGTATGAAAAGCAAAGGCAAAGAGAGGACAGTATTTTGCAAGAGGCTTTACTGTATTGTGTTTATTGGCACTGCATATATTTCTGTTTTATACCCACTTTTATTTAGTTGTAGTGATTGAACTTTGGTTATACTACTGCCCGTTAAAATGGAGTACCATGCCCATCATTTACTACTAAATGCTGATATAAAACTTTCAAAATATATGGAACATTTATAATAAAAATAATAAATTGGAGAAAACCCACCCCAAACCGAACACTCTACAAAGAATTCTGGGTAGAATTTCATCCGATACATATTTATAAGAATTATAAATCCTGTGTATTCTACACAGATGCTAACAAATAATTATAAAGTCAGATGGCAAAAATAATACTATTTTTCAACATTTCTGTGATTCTCAAAAATCTTGTCTTTATCTCATTTTAATATTACCTTGTTTTCAAAGGTGTTGGAAATTCAAAGCTTTAGGACTTCATTGGACTCCTGATTTTTTGACGGATGCACATGCATGATATATAGTTAAAAAAACCCCCAAACCTTAAGAAACAGATATTAATATATTATGAATTTATAAATTCAACAACCGTGAACAAAAGATAGGGTTTATTAAACATTGGTAATTACATGGTAATATTGTTCTTTTTGAAGTCAAAGGTGGTTTAATGAGTCAGAGTAATATAAAACATCTCAGGCATTTATATACTAATATTGAAAAATTTGTAACACTGAAGAAAGCACAGAAAGACAAAACATCAGCAGAGAGAAAATCTAAGAAGTAATTTTGATGATGATGATGATGATGATGATAACAGTAAATGGGAACACACTGTCCTTAAGAAANTAATAATAATAATAAACCTTTCTAAAATTTTCTTGTCATTGTTATTCCAAGTTCAGTTTGTGGAGTGGAAATTATTCCTGAGAGAAAATCTACTTGCAAACTTGGTAGTTGCCTTTCACTGCCACTCAGCCATCAGAAGTTGTGTTTTAAAGCTTAGTATGCCCACTGCACAATAGGTATTTTTAAATTCAGTTTCTTTCCAAGCAAAAGGTACCTGAAATTCAGGTGGGGAGAAATGGTGATTCAGTAAGCCAACTTTTGTGGAATGAATATATAAATCTTAATCTGAGTCATAACTCATAAATATTAATCTCCTTCCTTTGCACTGAAAGAATACTGAATATCAGTTTTTCTTAACTACTTAAAAACAGATGGGATATAAAGCATCAGAAACTCTTGATTTAAAGAGATGATTTGACTTAGCATCAGCCATCTTCTGCTATTTTTATTAAATTCTCCTTTCATGACTCCAGTAATTAGGAAATAACCCCTCAAAAGTTGAATTCAACACTTTGAAAAAACTGAATTCTTTTCAGTGACTTGCCAGAATACTTGATTTTATGAATTAACTCCAGATCTAACAGTTCAATAGTTTAATGGATTCCTATGTTTCTATAAATGCATTGTATATTTATTTGCATATATGGCAAATTTAGCTTTAAGATAATAATATTCCAGTAGTCTACTTGACTACAAAATGAAATTTGCTAATTTAGAAATATATAGAAAATACCTTATTTAATCTACACGTCATTCATGATATATAGTGTACATTCTTACCAAACATAGGCTGTAGTATTTTGAACAAAATACTTTTAAATACTGAAAAGAGAACTAAGGAAACAGATGAACTTTCTTATGTGTTACTGAATTTCTCATTTCTTGACAGAAAAAAATCAGCAGCTTTTAGCATCATTACTGTTGTTACTAATTCCCACCTACTTATTCCACAGAAATCTTAACTTTTGCTTAGTAAAAATAAATATAAAAATCAAAATCAAAATCAACATAAATAAATAAATAAATAAAAATAAAAATCTCTTTCTCTTCTTCTTTTGATTCAAAGCAAGCCTGAAAATTATTACTTTGGTTTTTGTTTGGGGGTTTTTGTTTTTTTTTTCTTTTCAGTACTGGGAAAATAGAATACAAGGAGTGGGAAGTGTTTCATATTAATTTTATAGTTCTGAAATTCTGATTGCTGCTGTGTTTATCTCTAGTTTCGCACTGGGTTAGAAGATAATCCAGATGAAGATGTATTTGCTTCATCTGTCTAGCCCATTATCCTGACTTCTTGGGAAATAATTACTTTGAAGGTGTATCAGGGTATTTCACTCAGCAGCTTCTGATCACTTGCAATTTATGAGTACTATTAAGAGGTTTGATTTGGACATTTTAGCTAAAAGAAAATTAAAAAGAGTTGAGATAACTCAAAGTACCTCTGTGAAGTTAGAAATCAGAATCCTTTTCCTGTGCAATGGTATCTTTTGCATGATTACCTACTGGTAGAGCATTGATCCAGGAGAACTCTGTTTTAGGCCCTCCTCAGACTGAGGAGGTTTAAAATGTTCAGGTTTGTGTGTCAGTGTTATGCCTTAGCCATCAGAACTGCTGCACAGCAGTGCTGCTTCTGAATTTTACTTCACACAGTCACTAGATAGCAAGAATAGAAATAGCTAAGGGAAAACAACCTGCTCTCCTCTAAATCGATTGTTTCAGCCATCTTTTGCAAATTGGGACATTGCTTCTTTATGAAACATCTAGATCACATCTGTATCCCCTCCCCACTACGTAAAAAGATGAAAGCGGAAATATTCCAACTTTGACTTGAGCAGAGCTATTTATTTTGCCAGTGTTTTGTGTCCCAAACTGATTATTGTTTGAAACAATAAGAAAAAAACACTTGGTCTATTGCATAAACAAAGCTGCCAGTTAGAAATCTGTGGACAGAAACACTTAGTCCCCCTTCTCAAGTGCTTTGGTTTGTTGGGCAGGATTTTCGCTTGCTGCTCTTTCCAGTTCAAGGTTCCTAATGTCACTTCAAAGGTACTTTATCCTTCTTCAAACCTTTGGGAAAATGAGATTTTACAAACTTTTGTCTCCTTTGTTGTTTTGTTGGAGTTTTTTTTAGGAGAAGTCTTAGAGACATGTGCATAAGAAACAGCTTTGCAAGGATATAATTATCTTTTTTTTTTTTTGACATTTGAATTTGTGCATCTGTGAATCCTCCTATTTGCCCCGTACCTTCATAGGGCTTAGAGATAACATGATTTCTTGCACTGCCCTTAAAATGTTCATTAAACTAGAGCTTTGCATTCAGAAAACTATAATCTCCTCTAATCAATATACTGCCATTGCATAACCAGTAGGTCACTTGTGGCATCTTTCCAGATATTTTCAAATAGATCCCTACAACAGCCTCCTGAACACTGACATGTTTCTCCTGATTAAAACATGGGAGTCCAAATATATAGGTGTCAGGCTGAAAGGCAACAGTGAGACAAAATGATGGTGTTCTCATATTTAAACACAGCATAACACTACTAGCTGTGCTTTTTCCCATCTGTTTTACAAGAATTAAAAAGGAAAGTATTCATTGTAGCTCCAGGTGCTTGCAATGCACCCACTTAACACAGATGGCAGAAGGCCTGCCTGTCAATGGGTGGAACTTCCTTTGCCAAGCAAACTGGAATTGCAGCTAAAAATGTATGGGTCTTGTTTTGCCTTCCCCCCCCACCACCACTTTTTTTTTTTCTTTTTTCTCACACTCTGCCCACAAGAGATAGGACATTTTCTTTACTGTGTATGATTTATGAAGTGCAGACTTTTTCTGATGCATGATATAGATAAAAGGCAGTCTTGAAGGAGATGTGCCTGTCTTCCACCTTAAAAATTTTCAAGGTTAAAATGCCTAAGAGATGGCACCAAATTCTTACAAGAATTTCACTTGTGAGAAACTGCTTTACCCAGAATTTAATTATAATCTAGGTGAACATAGAGTTTTAGATATGGAAATGACCACCTAAATCACTAAATCCAGCTTTTGTTATTACAGAGAACCCCCCAAAAATTCATATAGTACCTTCATAAATTCCTACACTAATCAATCAAACTGGATCGCTCCAGCATTTATTGGATATGATTTCTCTGAAGTGGTTCTTCTGCTCACTTAGCTGCCAAGTTGTTAATATCCTTGAAATATTAATTTAGTATCACATAAAATCTCTAAGACCTACTCTGATTCCTTTCTAAGAATTCTGTTTCATTCCTCTGCATTTGTATTGGCCTATGGTTCCGAAGACTGGTCTGTTTCCTCTAACATTTTTGTCAAGAAAAGTGTAAAACTAAGGGCTGTTTTATCTTCTTACCAGGAATGACATTCTTTTTTTCTTGAACAGGATTACTGCATCCTTAGCTCATCTCTTAACAAAGATCAGACTAACAAAATAAATTAAAACAAAAATTACATGCTCTGAAGATCCACATAATGTTTGGAAATGTATGCTTGGTGTTGGAGACTACACAAATTATTAGTATCTCTTTATATGTATTCATGTGTATGCAGCAGACTCTGACTTGCCTGATTGACCATATCTGAGGCATTTTTAAATAGATCTGGTCTGTTGTCCTGCTGATATAGCCTAAGCTGCTGAAAACATTTTTGTTTCATAGGCAGTTATTCAGCACATATGTTACAGATCTGAGTGAATGTGGATGCAGACTAACAGAGGGCAGCTCTTCTGTCAGCTCTCAGGCTTCTTCTTGTCCAGTGTCCCTTTGATATATTGCTCAGGGAACACTAATCAGAAACATGCAGTTTGCACAGGGACAGCCAGATTGCAAGAAGCCAATGTATCTGGATTTTGGGTGAGATTATATATATTTTTTTTTTATCCTGTGATTGGTTACATGGATGCACAGGCATTTGGGGGCAGAGTAGAAGGTAAATTTGGAACTGCACAGAGTAGAATAAATGATTCTACTAGATTAAAATATGCCTATAGCAGACTCATTCCTTGGAAGCTACAAAAGGTATCAACTGATGTGAAGAAGAAGCACTACCAGTGATAACTAGAGATTGAAAGAATATTTGGAGAAGATTGGTGTCATCTGCATAAATAGCAAAGGATAGGAAGCTAAACAGCCTGTTCCAAAATGGATCATTAAAAGGAATTAGAAATACAAATTAGGGGAGAGACTGAATTTTGGATTAAAACTTGCTTCAATTATGCCATTTTAAAAAGTGAATAATTTAGTGGTTTGAGTTTCTTCTGTGGATTTTCTTTTCCTTGGCTAAGTCTCCAAAGAGCCCTCTACTGCAGGGTGTTATTTGGAAATATTTTTTCACACAGATTTTCCGGTGCATACAAAAACAATTATTATATCAAAAAATATAACTTTGTAAATCCATTCCCTAGAATGTATCCTCTGCCAGGAGAACGTTTGGACTACAAGTTAAAAATGATCAGTGATCAGTAGCTTTGCACAATGTCTTGATATTTGCAACATTCTGCTTACTTGGCAGTGCATGTGCTACTGAAGGGAGACGGTTCTACTTCTGCTTGAGGTCATGTTATTATCTGCATTATCAGTAGCTTTGTTACATTCAGCCAAACCCCTAGCTGAAGTCAGAGGCCATTTCAACTAGGACTGGTGCAACCGTGCTAATTTACCCTGGACATGAGTGCAGCCCTTATGGTGGGTAAGGTCTAGATGCTTAGCAGGTTTTTCCAATATTTGCTGAAAACTGAAAAAAAAAAAAAAAATTAATGTTCTGTAATTAATCTGCACATAGGTTCAGTTTTCCTCTCTTTGACAAAGCTATTTACAGTTATGATCATTATGCATTATTGGTAAATTATCTGGACTGTGCAGGATCAATGACTCTAAATATAACAGAAGAATAGAAGCAATTTATGGTATAAAAAGAGGGAACTGCTCAATTTTAAAAGTTTATTAACAGAACTGTAATTATCAGATTTAATATTAGAAACAATAAGAGTAATTTTTTTTGAAAGCCACAATTTATAGGTAAAATTGATTAGACTTTTTTTAAGATTTAGAAAGTTTGAGTAATTAAAAATTATTTCCCCTCAGGAAGAGGAAGAATAATTTCGCTATTTATTCCCTTTTAAATGGAAACATTTAAATGGAATTAAAGAGACAACATATTGCAAGTTTTATTCCAAGCTAAAATATACACAGGATTAGTATTCTGAAAGCAAATTGGTTAATAACTGTCTGAGTGCCTTACTACAGGAAAGTATCTTTCGTCCTCACAAAAGTGTGATGTTCTTTATTCCTTTTACACAGGCATTCCTTACAACCTCTGCTTAAATTAAAGCCTCATGTTGTCTTTCTCATAGGCACCATTTTCATCCTTTGTTCTGTATTCATCCCTGATCTCTCAAAGCTAAGATATTGAAAAGGATAAATTTGGCTTGATAGCAGTATGTATAACGATGCTACTGTAGGTTGCTAGGATACCATTTGGTGGTCAACTGTCTCTGGTGCAGCTGCTCTTAATAGCCAGACTGATGGACATATTTGCTTTTATCCCCCTTAATGCTTGGGCTGCAGAGAGTTTCCCTTCATCTATTAAATTTTGACTTTTGACAGGATGTAAGCTTAGAGACAAAGACATGGCAGAGGGAAGGAGAGATGTTGTTANTAATTATTTTATTTTATTTTATTTTATTTTATTTTATTTTATTTTATTTTATTTTATTTTATTTTATTTTATTTTATTTTATTTTATTTTATTTTAGTAGCAAATGTGTTGTACCAATGAATTTAAAAAGAAACATGCCAAGTTTTATAACTTTTGGTGTATGAGCTAACACAAGATCTAATCTAATGTCCATTACAGCAGCTGAGAATCTTTCACTGATTTATTATGACTCTGCTACTACCCCTTGGCTTTTTCTCTGAGGATTTTGAGGGCTAAAAGCAAAAGATGCAGCAAGTTGAGTTACATACCTGTGAGATTTAGTTGGTGGGGTCTAAAAGTTCATATGCCTTGTGAGATACATGTGAAGGGAAAGTGTGAGAAATTCACACTTGACTTAAGAAAAATATGCTTTTTCCACAAAAAACAACTAATTGTTGCTTTTGTTTTGATAGAATTGCTTATGAAACATTGAATTCTGGTATGAATTCCTGAATGTTGACCACCTCTAGAAATTAGTCTGCTTTACTCAGTCACAAAGTATGAGTTTTCTACCTTAAATTTAGATTACATTTCTCAAAAAAAATACCCCAGAAAACCTACAACAAACAATCAAAAAAGCACCTTTCCCAACTGTGAGCTTCCATTCCCCTCCTGATCTGTTTCCTGTTCCTGTTTTCATTCACAAGCTCTAGGTAACTGGCAGTGTTATGGAAACACAAGGAAGCAACATTATACAAAGAGGGCCGGGGGACTAAAACCTTGGTATTCATATAATAAAGATGTGAAGAATCCTGATTAAAATATGTATTTCTTCTTTTCAAAAAGGAAAAAAATCCACCCACCAACCAAACCACATGATGTTCTCTATTAACATAAATTGCTTTCCTAACTTGATTTAAGTTGATGTGAATTTTCAGTGAATTTTAGGCTGAGTGAGATCAGAAATTCCAGTCTTAACTTCACTAGCAAGAATTTAGGCAGTAAGTATTTACACAGCAAAAGTATTTTTCCCTGTAATATCTGTCTAGAAAAGTGAAAAGTAACTGTATTGACAGAACAAGTCTAATTGATAAATGGTCTTTATGCAAATTTGTCATTTCTAAACCTCCAGTAAAGGTGGGAGACATCTTGACAATACCTGTGGTAGTGACTTTATGTACTTGACTATAGTCAATACAAAAAAAGGAACAGCTCTAGTATGTAATTTAGCTCACTTGTTTTAGACAACTGTAAAAAACTGTAAAATGAGATGCATTGCACATATTTCTCCTGAAAGACTACAAAAAGACCCTGAGGTTATAGACAACTATTTAGTTAGATTAATATTAACCTTAATCTTTCTTGTAGTTTAACTTCCTAGACTAGTGATATTTGGTTCTCTCTATATTCAGAAGAAACAGAAAATTGCCTTCAGAGAACAGTTCACCGTGAGTATTTTAGATGTCTCAGAAAAGGATGAAACTCCCTTTAGAGATGCCTAGCTTCCATTTGGCTGTAGTGGGAATCACTCTTGCAGTCTTTCAGAAGTCTAAGGTGAGGGGACAGGAATATCAGCTTTAATGGATATCTATTATCTTACAAAACAGCATATCCTGCAAAAGTAATGAGCCACGAGCAAATATTGGTAAATGTTACAGAGGACACATGTTATTTGGGATAGCAGATGGGCATCAGGTAACAGCTGATTAGGAAGCTACTCCCTAGTGTGTTCAAATATATCTGGACAGAAGGCGCACGAACAGCAATGCAGCACACATGTGAACTCAGTGAAAAATTCTGGCCACAATGCTGCTGGCCAGTCTCTGGGATTCCTCTCTCCACATTCCTTTATGCCCAACACTGAATTCATGATTACTAACATCTGCAAATTATACTGGCAGTGTATCATCATTTTCTGGCAGCCATGGCTGCCAGTGAAGGACTGCATACTTTGGTGAAGCCAGGGGCAGTTTGATGTAGTGAGGTCAATGCAGTTTATTCTCAGAATTTGCTGGGTTCTTGGCTACTACAGATACAAATAACTCTAAAACCATCTCCAACAACAACAGAAATCAACCCCTAGCCAGGTACCTTGAATTTTATTGTGTTCCACAGATTTTTCTTGTAACCATTCAGATACTAGTGAACAGCACCAAAGAGTTTAAAAGCCAAAGCTAATACTACCAGTAATAAAGAAACCAAATGGTAAATTTTGTACAAAGTGTAGTACCTAGCTGTTCCATGCAGCTGCTTTTTTTTGTAGTATGTTCTATCTAGTTTCCAGGGGAGAGATCAAAACCAACTTTTGGTTGTATTATCTAGTTGCTTTCAACATCACCAGCACAAAGGTAGCAGTAAATCTACCTTATTTGGCTACAAACTCCTGGTAATGCTTTATCATTAGGAGGACACAAAGAAGGCATTTTGCATCAGTACACATATGCCTGGGTCGTCAATCATTTAAGGTGCAATGAACCCCAGCACTAAGAGGTAAAACAAGGAAGGCACTCTTAAGAACACTCAAATAACATCTTGGATCAAAAGTTAATGCAATGAACACAGCCCTTTGTTTTGTTGGGGAGTCTAAACTCCATGAGTTACAAGGATGCTTAGCAATTTTTCTTGGTATTTTCTACTAAACTCTAAAATTGGGTTTAAATTGATGAATACTTCTATTAACAACAAGAGCAACAAGTGTGTGTCTTATCAAATTGACTCACAAGTGCTTTTTGGGTTTTATGTGTTTTTAATTAAAACCGGTAGTGTTTTGGGGTTTTTTTAATGAAGAACAAAATTTAGCACAAAAATTTTAAAAAGAAAGTAAGCGTATTTTCCATGGAAAACAGGGTGGGGGGGGGAAATATGGGTGTCTGGTTTGACTCTTTACTAGCAGTAAAGTAGAGCATTTTCACTCAACAGCACTGAGGAGGAGGCATTGCTGCAGTGTGAAGTTCTGTGGCTGCTAACTGCTGAGGTCATCTTCACTTTTAAGCTGAGACCACAGCTAGGGAACAAGGAAAAGAGGAAGTTCTTAAGAAATTCTCTGACCTCATTTTTCTGTAAAAGTGAGTTATGTGTCTATTGCTACCTTTATTTGGTGAAACAAGATTTATACCGATGTCACTGCAAAGCCAGCTACATTACTGATTTCTGCTTTCAGCTGTACGCTGATTATTGCAGCATAAAGAGAGATGTAGGTATATTTTTAAAATGATCAGGAGTGTATGCTGTGTAGTACAGGCATGATTACAAGGATCTCAACACTGAAAAATATTCCTATAGCCCAAAGTCATGTACTTCCTACGGCAGAGGAGCCAAGAACAGTCCTCATACAGAAGGTATCCGTTCCTTAGACAGTTATTTATGCACTACTTTATTGTGGACTGAGAGTGGGATGAGCAGACAGCTGAGTCCTGAGAGACCTGCTGATGTTGGCTTAAACAGCCAGTGCTGGCTCATTTCCTCACTTCTGGTGCAGATCCAGAAGGCTTTCCACCAGGAGAGCTTGCCCGCAGCCATTCACAACACAGTTTCTGCAACAGATCCACACTTGAACTGTTCAGATGCCACAGGTTTGCCCATCTGGTGCTGTTAAACCTATGGCTGTCACTCCCACACTAAAACACAGCAATGACTTTCTCCACCCTTGACATCTTGCTGAGCTGGCTGTATCCGATAATGCAATATCTGCTTATAGCAAGGGAATATGGATTCTGGCGAAAGCACTGGAACTCTTCATGAATCTGTCTCTGCCCGTGTCTCATTATTCAGCTTTATATCACTGCTGATCTCTGGATTGCACTGCTACTGATGTTTATGTCCTAACCTGTCAAAACTAGTGTCAGTTGTCTGCTTCTGGTGTTATATACTTGCCATTGGTTCCTCTGTCCTGTGGATAAACAACCTTTTCGTGATTCAGCTGTATTAACAGAAAAGGTTACCATTGCCAGTTCAGCCCTGCTGTTCCTTTTCCTTCTCTGCCTGACATTATTCTCCCCAGTAGATCCTCTTACACAAACACTGTTACAAGCAATCTGTAATTTGCATCAGTCAAAATGATCTGGACTATAGAAGACTTGATATTTGCACATTTTAAAGTAACCCAATTTGTTTTGATTAAAGTGTCTTGGGAATCAGGGACGGAGGGGAGGCAGTCTCTAAAACAATGATGATAGTCAGTTACAAGTGAGCTATACAAGGTAGCCTAGACACAAATTTTATGCAAAGTGCCTGTCAATTGTTAGCTTTAAAACAAGTCCTATGTGTGATTTCATGTCACCCAAAAGTTTTCCTTGCATATTCACCACAGATATCTCTCCACTGATATTTAAGAATATATTCAATGAAAAAGTCCTGATTTAGACAGTAGCTTATTGTCTACAGAAGAACAGTGCTGCATTTCCTTAAGACTGCATTGTCCACCTTGGGATCCATTTCTGTTTGGCATTTTACACTTTTTATTTGGTGCTGTATAAAGCCTGAATATGTTAATACATGGGTTGCAGCAGTAACTAGATAGATTTGAATACAGCCACCATGAACACAGGTACAGTTCTACAGGACCAATGTCTGATTATCTGTTTTGCTCACAAGAACAAATACCTATGTTACCTCTGCACCATGTTTACATGACATGAGAGGTTGGCCATTCACAATACTTTTTTAATCTCTGCTTAAAATAAATTTGGCTGCAGAACTCACTTGGCAATACCAAGGGATTTCTGTCTTCTTCCTATCAGGAGTTACATGAATGGCACAGCTGATTCAGAAAGAAAACATAATTTGCTATCTGTATAACACAACAAAAAACCTATTTTTTTTTCCCTTTTGGAATGTTCTTTGTATAATACTAAGCCATAAAATGTTTCTGGAACGTGGATTTGTGGTACAGTTTGCATACTCATACTTTTGGCTTCTCTCATCTTCACCAATCCAAAAATTTAGCTGTTAATCTCACACTGCTATTGTCAGTCATTATGCCAAGTCTTCCTGTATTTAACCAGATTCAGAAATATTGTCTTAGGCAAAAAATGACATACACTTGTGGTTATTGCAGAAATAACCACAAGTTATTTCCTGTGGTTATATTCATATAACACTATGTGGTTGCTGATTTTTCTGCAATGTCACATTAAGGATAAATATATACTGAATGAATAAAATTAGTTTTCACCAAGATGTTACTTTTCTTTAGAGTACCAGTCAGTTTTAAAAAGCATCAATAGAAACATTCCATGAGATCATATTAATAATTGTTCAAGACTAATTTAGAGGTGCAAACAGCAATACAAAGGCCATTGACAGCAAGCAGTTATTTGCACAGTAAAATGAGTGTGTGTGCTCATGGCTTAGTCTAAAAATAACTGGTTCATTAACTTTAAATGTATCATTAACCTGATCATATTGTTAAAGTCAAATGTAAAAACAGATAAGGTATTTTTGGTTTGTATTACTTGGTGCATGTATACGTGCATTTAGCACCCTTGAAAATGCAATGTGACTTCACATTCTACGGGAACCAGAAGTTTTTAGAGGGCGAAGAATGACAGCAAACCTAGGACAGGAGAACAGGAACAATTTTGTTTTCTCTCTATTGGTGAATCTTAATATTCATTAAAATTCAAATACCAGTATGAGGCCTAATAAATCCTGTGAGAAGAATTTTGCCACTTTGTGATTTGTATAATTTGCTCCTATGTGAACATAATGGTAAAACTATTGAGTTAAAATGTTGGAAAAAATACTGTGTGTCTTAATAGATATTTAAACTGTATTTTTCTACTCTTCTCCCTAACTATCAAATACCACCAAACATTTACTCTTTTTGAGGAGACACCAAGATGATAGTCAGAAAGAGCTTGGTGTAGGGATTCCTTTGAGTTCCTGTGTCATGGAATAGATGGAAGAACTAAAGGAAATACTCTTCTTCACAGAAAGGACTTAGATCCATTGATTATTTTTGCTAACCTGTTTACCAGGGCTTGAGGGAGCTGAAGGTCAGTTACTTTTGGAAAAAAATTCTTGCCCTTCCTTGTGTAAGCAGCACTGTGATGGATTTTGCAGAGAACCCTCATATGAATGAAATAGTTCAGACTTTGCCAAGGGCAGGCTGGATTAGGACTCATAAACCCATGAGACTTCTCCTCTCAGTCTGCCAGCTGCTATTGTCATTTCCAGATCCAAACAATACCTGAGGACACACAAATGTCCCAAAGATAAGCACAACAGACGTGACTGGCCATGTGTCAATGCACAGACAGCATGGCCTTTTCCAGCACCCACGTAAATACCAGCAGTGTGCACATACACCTGAACACAGACAGCCCGGGATTCTTCCTCTCCTGTGTCTCACCAGGTTTGAAACTAATCAGTGAAACATGCACATATTCCCTTTTTCTTGATTGACGAAACCACCTCAGTTCAAGGGCTTTAAGTCTGACATCCATGCCTGGGCCTTGGGATACTTAGCCTGTCATTGTCTCAGACCTTGGGTTCTGGTCAGTGAAGGCTAGTGGCCTCCTACACATGGGCTAGTCCAACCTGACAGTCACTGGCAAATCATCCTCCAACACACATCACATGGAGAGAAGATAACAAGAACACACAGAAAAATTGCTGTACAAATTTTTCATTTCATTTAACTTCAGGGTTGGCCTTTCTTTGAAGTGAATCCATGATAGGTCAAGGTGTCATTAGTTTCACTTATACAAGCCTTATATCAAATTACAAGAGTACCAGGTCACAGTCACCTTGAAATTCTGGGCCATATCACAAATGTGTGAAAGTTCAGTGATGACCGGTGAGCTAGTCTCCTCCAAACAGTGGCTGCTAGAGTAGCTGATCGTGTATAACATAGTGAAATTAATTATTCATTAATTTTATTAAAATATTTTAGAAGAGTGTCTCATTTTTATATGAGGCTTTTGTGGATAGATTTTTATATGAGGCTTTTGTGGATAGATAATTCTTGTACATGCAGCTTCCCTTTTCTCCATTGTTTTAATCAAGAAGTTGCTTAGAATAAGTGCCATACCTCAGAACGGCCAAGAGAAAAATTGTGCTTAGTAAAGTTGTGCTTTGTAAAGATTTCAAAGCTTGATATCCATTACATGATGGTAAATAAGTCATTTATAAAGCAGAATCATCAACAGAAATTCCAGGTGAGAAAGGGATAAACAGAATGAAAGCAATTAATGTATATCTTTTATTGCATACACTGATGTCTTAACCAGTTCTTGCTCATTTTTATTATAAAACAGATGTCTGTGCACTTTTGTGTGTGTTGTTGCCTCCATTTATGAATTTTTTTAAAGAAAAGGTGTGTTTATAACATCATCACTGTCTTGAAGATGTATATAACTAGGTCAGAAACTGTTAGGAAGAAATATATGGCATATGTAATTGAGGATGGACTTTCTAGTTCTTTCACAGACCTGCACAAGAAAAATCTGTGTACAAATGCACTACGAGAAATTTCAGGGATCAGCATGCAAGTCTTTTTTCAAGTATTTAAATATGCTTTTTTTTAAAATATTCAATGGTTACTTGTCTAAAACACTGTTAAACTACCATACTTTGTCCCAGCATGAGAGAGTAGTTGTCTATGCAGTACCAGATGTTGATGCTTTTTTCCCTATCAGCTTACTACTAATTGTGGAACTTGATGCCATCAACACTAGCATAAGTTCATGTGAGACGCTATGTTTTCCTTTATGCTTATTAGAGAAAATATGTTTTTAATTATTTTCTGTATGTTTCTCAAGACTATGAATCACTGTATTGTAGTCAAAATGCCTTTTGAGTTTGGGATACATCTTCCCTCTTTGACACTTCTTTTAGGAAATCACATTGGCGAAGCATACTAAGGTGAAGAAATGATCTGTGAAGGTAAAAAGGTATTAATCATGACAACAAGGCTAGTCAAAACTTTGAATAAGCTTGAAGGAGCAAAGTGAGATATGCAGCATCTGTGTATCTTTATAAACCAGTGCTGTGCATAAACTGCCTGACAAAGTATCAGACAGTATGTACTGAATGTAAAAAAGTGAATACAAAGCAGATGGGTAGCAAACATTTAAAACTCAGATTTCTAGCTTTGCAATCCCTTTTGAGTATACTCTTCTTGTAAAGGTAAGATTTATTCCACATTAGTTATTCAAAATTGCCCAGGAAAACTCTGGAGTTGGGTTGATGAATACACAACCTCGAGTTATAGATGATGAAATCGTGAAATTAGCTTTCATTATTGAGTTCCAGTATTGAATCTTATGAACCTTCAAATCCACATGGTGCAGAACAGAAGGCAAATTTGCATCAATTAATTGTTTTATGAAAACCTGATAAAGAGGCACTGTCCTTGAACCACTTAGATTAATGAACCTAAATAAAACACGTGCATGTATCTGTGTATATAATTCCATGTTAGAGGATATTAATGTCTCCCATCAATCACAAATCTGGTTACAGTTGATATGTGAAATTGTCTTCGCAGAGTCTAAATGAGAGAACAGTCTAATGTTTCTTCTGTGTAGGCAGAACTAAAACAATAGAAGCCAGGGTTAAGAAAGAAAAAAAAAATAGGGGAAGCATTGATGCAACATCTAGCAGCTGAGCATCTTCTCTAACCAGTTTTTCACTTTTTTTCTGTAAAAAAGAATATAAAAGAGATCACTCACCCCATCTATCCCACATGAAATAGCCTAGAAGAACTTCAGTATTGAAGAATCTATTTATTGTGTCAAAGCTAGGACTCCCAGCCACAGGTGGGATTCAGCTGCTCTAATTTAGACCAATGTGTAGAGGCTTTCTAAGTTGAGGACACTTTTATGAATAGTTAGGCCAGTTACGTCATGAAAAAGGAGATTTCAACTGAGATAACAATGATATAATGAATTATCCTTCTATTGAAAAGAATCAGACAATGACATACTACTACTACTTTTGCACCTGTTACTAGGACAACACTAGTAAAGGAACTGTTAGTCTTTGTCTATTTTATGAGTCAATATATGTAATTTTTTAAATTGGCTTTCCTCCTCAGTATTCTTACTTTCTCTTTCAGTCATCCCACTAAAAACTGAAGAAGAGTCCATTAGAAGATGATATGTTGAAGCAGCATCTGCCTGCCTAGTAACTTTACAGTATGTAATGCCTCCTCCTCTTCTCTTCAGTCCTGCAGTACAAGGATCATGGCTTAAATTTAAATATCAGGGTATGTTTGTCCAGATCCCAGTTTTTGATTAACTGCTGTGACAACAGCTACTATAGAGGGGAATCTACTTAAAAAAATATTTGTGTATATATTGTGTGTATGTGTGTTTCTGTGTTTCATACTATCATACACATGCAAATGTGTGTATATATATATTTATGTAAAAAAAAAAGTTTTTTTCTTGACAGTAAAGTACAAGAAACGTGGTGCATGAAGTGATCAGGGCACAAAAGCAGGACACTAAATTCCTGACTTCAGAGACTTCTGTCAACCTCCTGACTCCAAGATTAAGTTGTTTACACTGTTTCTCCCCTCATAGTGCTGTTTATTCTGTTTATTCATAGCATAACTCTTTGGGTGCCAAGGACTGAATCTTACACTTACTCTAAGTTCAGAAGTCCAAGAATCTACACCTGTGCCTGAGTTAGTAATTCTGACAGGGAGAAATAGGCAGCTCAGAGGTAGATGTTCACTTAGCCAACAGCTACACCTGATCATATGACCTTGAGTTTAGTTCTTGAGTTTTTATTTTTTATCAAAATGGGAAAATATGAGTTAGCTGCTTTGATAACAAACTGTCCTTCACAGATGGGCATAAACAGTGCTGTAATGCTCATGTAATGAACATTACTCCTCAGATGTTGGAAAAAACCACACCAGAACTGAGAGGTGACAGCAGAAAGTCAACAAAATCTGCCCAGTGCTTAAGCAATAAACAGGTGTTTATATTGTTACGTAAAACGTGATTTTCTGGGGTTTCAGTGAGGATTTGTTCATCCTGTATGATTAAAGTCCTAGATATTCATAGCCAAAAATCGGAGGAACAGCTATTCCTAAACTAGTGCCTTGAAGTAACCAAGTGGGGAATAATACTACAATAACTTTGCTCATGATATTCTTTTTTTTCTAATTGATCATTTTCCAGAAATTTCATTAAAATACTGTTCTATTAGTCACATTGTCCAGGAGCCAGTCCCATAATGTGCTATTAGACATATTTCTGTATTTTTCTTCTCTCTTGCATTCAATGAAAAGAAAGGTTGGACAGTGAAAAGAACTATGAATTAATGCCAATTTACAGTGGGAGTTATTTGTCTTATTTTTCAATGTACCAGAAAAGTTATTGTGCTATTAAAAATCTTTTAGAATTGCTTCTTGGTAGCACACTAGTTTTTAGCTTTTGTTTTCTATACAGATTTAAGAATTAGATTCTGACAAAAGTGATAGAGTTCCTCTATGACTCAATATATACTCTTAGTCTGGGTAAATTAATGTTTTATTGGCATTTTTGTATGTTTTCTTTTTTTGCAGAGGGCAATTATTCTATGTAAAAATGCATGAGAAGTATCAGTAGTTGTAACCTCTCTGTCATTGGCCCTTGCTGATAAATTTCTCAAAGGAATTCTCTCTACAGGTTTGGACTGAGGAAGGCTAAACTTCATAGAATGAAATCTATCACACAGTGAACTGTGCTTAGAGCTTGCTTATTATAAGACATGAAAAATAAATGGTTTTAGTATGAAGCACATTTTTTTTTTTTTAGCTAGAGAATGTCTTTGGGCATAATGGATTACATTCAGGAATCTTCTGTTATTTCAGTCAATATTTAATGTATTTCCTTTCATATTTTTTTTGCCAAAATACAGTCCCGACTTTCAGCATTTGCTTTACTTTTAGTTGGAAAATCACATTTAGAAATGCAGTGCATTTCACCCATTCTAGGTTATGCCCTAGAACTTGTATAGTGTATTCATCCACAAGAGAAAGTAAGTTTTAAACTACCAAGAAACCCACATGGTGTATCATCAAAACATCTCGTGGTAGCTCAGGATAATATGCATTTGGCTCAGCCTTAAAAGATTCAGTGTTTGAAACAGCAACATAACTTGTAAAGAATAAAAATAATGGGTAAGTAGAGAAAGCACTGAAACTGAGCTACTTTATCTGTGTAATCTAAAATGTATTGCAGAAGAGAATAAAGGGGACACCGTAATCATTTTATGACCCAAAAATCCCATCAAATAAATTCAATAGTAGCCATGGGAAGGCAGAGTAGAGTGGTATGTTGCCTCTGTTTATTCAGACAACTAACATGCGTTGATATTGGTACTGAAGAGACAAAAAGAAGATTAAAATATAAAATAGCTTTTTCATATAGAAATTTAGAAAACTAACAATTATTGGATATTAGGAAACTGAAATACTGACCACTTTAGAAAGGAATCTTTGACAAAGGGGAAAAAAATGTAGGAAGGCATTCTACAGTTGTCCAGAGCAATAATTTTGGTCATTTAGCTTCAAACATCTTTTCCAATTTCTTAGAATCTGATTTGTCATTCAATACAATTTTTACCAAAACCTGAAGTGATAGGACAAAAATGAATGTCTTTGAATTAAAAGAGAATTGGTATAGGTTAGATGCTAGGTAGAAATTCTGTGCTAAGATGATGGTGAGGCACTGGAAGAGGTTTTCCAAAGAAGCTGTGGATACCCCATATCTGAAAGTGTTCAAAGCCAGGCTGGATGGGTGTTTGAGCAACCTGGTCTAGTGGAAGGTGTAGGTGTCTATGGCAGGGGTGTTGGAACTAAATGATCTTTTACGTCCCTTCTGCTGAAATCTTTTGGCATTTGTATGATTGTAAAATTGTATGATTTTACATACCTGACTGCAATAAGATTTTATATAAAACCTCCAATGCATTTTATTAGTGAACATATATGAGCAGGCTTATGTCTTTATGCAGTCACAGACTCCCTCAAAACATGTAACAAGATTTTCAGTAAAACTGAGTCTGATATCTTTAGGAGTCTTGTCATTTAACACTGCTTTTCAAGCAAAAGCTGACTACTTTCAGTTCTAAAGATGATGACAAAGTTATAATTTTCTTTTGGAATTAATCTGAGTGACTACTGGGGGTAAATATATGTGATATTTTTAAAATCTAAAAATACCATAGCTATCTGATTGACCAGATAATTCAAAAATATTAACAGTATTTGATGTGATCCACAGTGTTGCAACAAGCCCACAGTGTTGCAAAAGACCGTGTAAAACATCTGCTGTCCTCCCTAATGTTAAATAAAATCCTTTCTATTGACTTTGGCATATGGTCTTTTTTGCACCTGGATTGGGAAGAGGCATCTCTCTAATAACCCTAATAATTGGATCTTAACAATAGGAATTAGTAGCTTGGGTAAGTAGTTGATAATGAATTGTTTATCTTTAATATTTAGGAATGAGCAGGAGCAGCTTGGGGGTAATGGGCTCTATCCCCATCAGACTTTGATGAAAAGTCAATAAAATCTTGCTGAGCCATATTTACCTCTTGTGCTAATGGCTGATGATGTGCATCAAGTCTGGCATTACACTATTCAATAACATCAGGTTTGCTTCTCAGTAGCATGTACAGTGAGTCTGCACAGTATCTTTAGTAGGGATTTCCCTGGCTGCTAGCCAGAAGTGGGCATCATGAATTCATGATGAAAAAACTCAGAGGATCTGGAACCTTGAGCAGTGTCAGTGTGAAATGTGTGTGTGCGTGTCTGTGCGTGTGTGTGCACGTCTCAGAATACAAATCTTAGATTACAAGGTTGCTATTCAGTCACTATACCCATCCTGCTGAACAAATAAGGTTTTGATTGCCTGTCACTGAGTGGTGCAGTTTTGTGCTAGACACAACCCCACTGAAATTTCCTTGTGGCAAGCAATGTACAAGACTAATGGCCCCTTTTTCTATCTTCCAACATCCAGCACCTAAATATTCTTGTGTTACATTAACAGTGAATAAACAACAAATTTCTTGCTTTATATAATGTTTTTCTCTTAGACCACCTCAGTGTTATGTGCATGCACATTCACATGCACATGCACGCATAGAAAATCTATTGCAAAATTTTCTGTTGAAATCACTACCAGCTAAAAAAACCCATTGCCACAGACAATAGGATTCAGTATATCATTGACTCTGTTAATTCCTTTATTAATAACACAAAATTGAAGACATATCTCTTCTATACCCCTTTCTTTCACCTCCTTAGCATCTTTGCTTGATGCCTCTGGTCACACTTTTAAACTTCTCCTTTTATTATCGTTTTATGCATGAAGTAGGATTCATCATGTGATGCAGAAATTCAACAGTGTTTTTTTCTCTGTTAAAATTTTTATTAAAAGTTATAGTTATTAGGAGTGGTTACCTGAATTTTGTTGTGTTGCTATTACTGGAAGCACCAAACGGCATGGTAATGTTAAGGATCCAGGTAGTTTTTGGGTTTCATGGGATTGGTTTCTTTTGAGGAAGTTATTAGTCTGGATATACATAAGTATTTAATTGTATTCCAACAGATTAAATTAGATTTTTATGAAACTAGATAATTTTTGGTTTCGGGTTTGTTTTTTTTTTTGGCTGGTATCTATGATAATTTGATTTTGTTTAAAATTCTGCACTGAAACTTTGAACACTACTTGGCCTTTACTGTAGCTTTGAATATTCTCCACCACCCCCTTGGAAACAATTACAGGTCAGTTATGAATTATCAGTGTGCTTGATATGCTGAAGAGAGTGGCTGTCACCATAAAGTGCATGGCTACAGCAAGAATATTAAAAGAGGAATATGTCTTTGGATCAAAGGTCCATATGTATATGATGGATGTCAGTATCATGATTTTTGGCTAAGAACAAATGTGCAGGTAAGATTATAACTACACAGGAAACAGCCACGTTTCTGAAATGATGTGAACAAGCACCTTGCTTTTGTCTTGTAATTTTTCTAATTTCTTCACACACATGTACAGCTACAAACACACCAAAAAAATACACCAAAAACCACAACACAAAACCAAACCAAACCAAAGCAACCACCCAACCAACCAACCAAAACAAAACCAGAAACAAAAGACAAAACAAAATAAAACACAAACAAAACNAAACAAAACAACAAAAAAACACCCCCCAGAAAAACATTAAAAAAAGGAAAAAAAAAAGGAACGTTCATTTAGATTGAGGTTGCAAGGAAAAAAAAGTCTTATTTTTTCTTTCTGAATATGCTTTTACATAACGCATAATTATAACACATATGTGGAATATTTATTGTCTAAAAGTTTTGTTTAAAAACTGCCTTTAGCTAAGCCTGAGGTCTTAATCTTTAATTCTTTTTTTAAATAGGCTATTTCTTTAATGCAAAGAGACTTACTTTGCAAAACCAGGAAATATTTTTAATTTAATTTTCCCCATATTTTCTCTTTTTTCCAGAAAAGAATACCAAAATATTGTGGTTTTAGATAGCTGAAGAGTGCCTTTATTTTTGTTGGCTCTTCAGTCTAATTCTTCACAGAAACTATGTGTGAGTGTAAAGTGTTTTGGAATAGCACAGTATGCTATGAAAATTCTAACTCAACATCCAAATGAAATCTTGTTGAAACCTTCTTCTTCCTTCATATTGTACATCTTGGATGCATTTAGGCAATTTGACATTGGAATGCCACGTACTCCCTTGTTTAGTGAAGTCAGCAACAGAGAAAACATGCCAGCTCTTTAAAGACAGGAGTGCTTCCCTCTCCACTTACACATGCAGTTCAAGTTGCAGTCACATAATTGGGTCTCAGAAATTGCCTCTCTTTCTCTTTCTCAAATCCCCATGCCCAAGTTAAGAACTACTATTAAAGGTCTCACTTTCATTCTCCAATTGCTTTTCTCTCTGAAAGCTTCACTGTGGATCCTTAGCAATTTTCTCCCTTTTATCTGTTGATTTTCAAGTGTGTTAAGTCAAAGTCAGAGAGTACAGAATAACCTCTTTCTCAGGTTTTTCTCATGCATGAGGTTTGAGTATCTTGTGGTATTTTAAAAATACAATTCTGAAGACTATATTTAGCAAAATGTTGTGTATACATATAAACATTGTATATATATATAATACACCAATTATACGGTCTTATACAATTATTATTTTTCAATCTATGTGTATACAATAGGATTCTCTCACTTGATATATTTATTGCTCACAATACTGAAAAAACAGAGGCAAGCTGAAGATATTTGGGGTCATAGTCTTGTTGAGTTCTTTGGATTCATCTCAGCTCCATCTCTGCTCTTTTCAGGAGGGTCAACATGACTGACATCTGAGTTACTAAACAGATACATAGACAAATTAACCTCTTGCCTCATAAGGACTGAGCCTACAGTAGTTTTGAACTAATTCTTTTTCATCCATAATTGTTGGGATCAGTAGCTGTATTCATTGCACATGTGCATGTTTGTACTTCTCTGTGGTGAAAAGACTTATTTTTCAGTATCAGGTCGTTTCATGTATGAGTCAGAAAGTTTTTTTTTCTCTTTTTATTTCAAAATTAAGCAAACCTTTTCATATCACTCAAATAAATAAGTAGGTTGGTGCTGGGTATTCACCACTCTAAAAATCAAGTACTGGAGAAAAGTAAAAAGTCTCTAAAAGCAATAATGGGTTTTATCTCTAAATAGTAATCTAAAAGTTAGGCATAGTTTTCTGAGCTGCCTTTATATTCATTGGAGAAAAATGAATGCTGCTAAATCTGAAAGTTTGTCACAGTTATCTCAATGAATCATGGCTTTGTGAACTCATAGAATCACAGAATGTTAAGGGGTTGCAATGGGCCTTAAAGATTGCCAGGTCTCAATCCACCCTGCCATGGGCAAGGACACCTGCCTGTAGACTGAATTGCTCAATGCCTTATGCAACTTGGCTTTGAATACTGCCAGAGCTGGGGAATACACAGCCTCCCTGGACAATCTGTTCTGTTGTCTGACCATCCCCATAGTAAAAAGTTCTTCCAAAATATCTAACCCAAATTTCCCCTCTTTCAATTTTTACTCATTGCTCTGTGTCATAACACTGCAGGTCCTGAGGTAGTATCCTTCTCTGGCTTCCCTGTGGGCCCCTTTGGAAGTCTTCACACAACCTTCTTTTCTCCATGCTGAATAGCCCCAGCTTCCTCAGCCTGTCTTTTCAGAAGAGGTGTTCTAGTCCTCTTAACAATTTTGTGACCCTCCTCTGGACCCACTCCAATAATTCCATGTTGGAGGCACTAGAGGTGGATACAGCACACCAGGTGGGGTCTCACAAGAGTGGACGGGAGGAATCATCTCCTCTGCCTTGATGCAGCCCAGGATACATTTGGCTTTCTGGGCTGCAAGCTCACATATCAAGTTTTTGATCAACCTTTACTCACTTGCACACCTCCACTTTCTAATACTTGTTTCCTAGACCATATATGCCTGAGGTGAATTTCCTTTTGCCCTATTCTATAATTTTTGAGATCCCCCTTGTTCCCATGGTCTTGACCAATAGTGCATTCCAGCACTATTGAATTTTAGTGTATTTTACCATGAGTTGTGTTGTTTGTAGTTTAAAGGTCTCTTCATCACTGTGGACAACCTTTTGTAAAGATTATCTTGGCTTGACTTTGTAAGGACTATCTCCTCTTCCTCTTCAAGTCCTCTGTCCTCAAAGTGGGTCCCATGGTTGTGAAAGCCAAATTCCTGTCAACATCACCAGCTGTACAACCAGATTGTCGACCTGCAGGTGTTGAAATTAATACAATTGTATGACTTTGGTGTGACAGGACTCAAAATCAGCCAGAGTTTTGGGAGTAGACATATTTCGATTTTCTTCAGTCCAAAGAAAGGATGATATTCAAAAAGAAATTTAATTTGGTTTTAGTAGACTAAAACGTAGAATATATAACTCTGAATAAAGAAACTTAAAGTTTGTTTGAAGTAGTAAAAAACCCTGCCAGAGAGGTCTCCTGCATATCAGAACTTTATTTCCTGTGCTGTTGAATTGTTAGAGACGTCTGTAACATGCTTTAGGCCAAGCAGAATGGGCAGATGCCCTGCCAGGGCTATAGTAAAGTTTGAATTTAGCACAGGTCAGACAAATTTCTCAACAGAGAACATGCCTCCAGCCTACTTATTTTGTAAGCTGGAGAGTATGTTCATGGGCCATTCCATGCCCAAGAAGAGTTTAGGGAGATTATTTTTTTTTTTTTTGCCAGTTTAAATGTGGTAAACAGGATTAGGAAAACTAGAATAAAATGGGGAATGGGGAGGAGCATTAGAGACTATTTTTCTTCTACTGGCTGTGTCCTTTCAGACAGGTTCTGGCTTTTAGCCCAGCCACTGAAGCTCAGTTTTTTATCTAAGAGAAACCATATCCACGTCTTCATAGTTTTTAGGAAATTATTTTCTAGCTGTCACTTCTTCAAATCCATTTCATAACCCATGCACAAAATGTTATCTTTCAAATCTTTCTACATTTCTAGAGTCTTTCAAGTCTTTTCTCTTTGGGCAGGCTAATTTATTATCCCCAGCATATTTCCACCCCTTGGAGTGTTTTTTTGTTTGCTTTTGTTTTGTTGCTCAGTGTTTTGTGGGTTTGTTTGTGTTTTGGTTTTCCTATTTTCTGGAAGGTTCCATATGTCTCAAAGACTTCCTAAAGTACGATAATCCAAGAACATATAAAACATATGATACCTTTCCTGAAATAGGGCATTATGCCCAAGTTAATTGGCTGATTCTCAGCAGGGTTACTTGGGCTGAACTCCATGGTGAGAGATATGCTGTCTTTGGTCCCAGAGCAACAGTGTTTGGGTCAACAAGTGTTCTGCACAGTACTGTCCTCAGCAGGGTAAAACCCTTCAGCCTACCGTCAGAAATATGAGCTATAGCAACCATCTTAAAAGTTTGGCTGATTTCTGTCTTCTAACCCAATTAAAATATGTGACTTCTGCTGCATTTTCCTTTAGAAATGTTATTTCCCAGTCTAATTCCATTAGAAACCAGTTTGTGTGAAAACTGAGGCATGAAGTGTGCTGGCAGGACATTGCAGCAGGTGCATAGCCACCATGCTCTATCACGTATAACTTTGCAGAGATGAGAAACACTAAAGACTTAGTTAAAATGACTATCTATAATCCTGGAACAGGGGGTAGTAGGCCAAAATTTTTCTCTCTGTTGAAAAAGAGTCTTGTTAGAAACTAATCCAAATTATTGATGGGTCATTTGAGGTTCATTCCCATAACTCCAGGCCTGGATTTTTGTGACAGATGGATGAGTTGACATTCTTGATAGAAGCTGTGCACCCTGCAATCACATAGTATGCATACATGGTATTTTGCCTCTCTGAAGTCTTGAACGTCTGTTTGGATGGCATTTTGCCTACTCACGAGCCAGGACAAAAGTCAAGCAATGGTAGGTTTATGTGGACGGTTGGCATTACCCTGAAAATGTCGCTTTTTTTCCAGGAATTCCTCATTCTGTGCCAGTATTACATATTGGCACCACATGCCTCTTTACACCTAATTACATGAGATGACACTTACATGACAGAACAGAAATGGTTGATCTGTGGAGGCAAAGAAAGGTTGAAGTCTATGGTTGCCCTTGCAAATACAGGTAATATGTTTTCAGACTTGTTGGAATGTCATTATACAGGAGGAGTCATGACCTTTTCTCTCTCTCATGTTCAAGCAATTTTCCTAAAAGTTAACAATTGTCATTCTCTCGTGTTTTGGCACAAATTAATGTCTGATAAGACCTTCTACTAAGAAATATATGTTATTCACTTAGTAAACTTTTAAGGGGAAAAAACAGAAAGATAATTGTTCTGTTTCCTGTAAAACCAGGATAAGGAATAGTTTTCTGTTGTACAATCCATCTGAAATAAAAAGTGAAGGTAATATAGCTGAATGTAGCACATAGATACCTGTTTTGAGACTTCTATAGTCAAGCTCATTATTTTGTAGGGCTATTAGCCATGTTATCTATGTACAGTCCAACAGAGAAAAAACAGAGTGTTTAAAAGCAATGCTGTACAGTTACCACTACACTTACTGGTACAGTAGCAGGTCAGAAGCATTAGCATGCCCTTTCCTCTTTNGGTGATCCAGTTAAACTCAATAATTTTGCAGGAAAATGACCAAAATCCCAACCAACTGTCCAGCCAACCAAAGGAAATTAATAGCTTGTTATATCAACTGCTCACCAATTCAAAAGAGAGCTATCCATTTGGATGCTCATACTGTCATAGCTTCAGCTAATTCTGCAGTGATCATGTAGCCATACTTAACCTACTTTAAATAATAATGACAACATTAATATAGCAACAATACAAATAAAAGTAATTACCTTCATGATCCAGTTGCTTAAAATTGTTCTCTTTTAATTTTGCTTAGCCCTTCCACTCGTTCCAAAGTCATCAAAGGAAAATAAACAGGAGAGAGGAATATGTGTCTTAGATTTTCCCCTTTATTAGTTTGTGGCATGGATTTACTACATAGAGGAATAGACCAGCATCCTACAAAGTGGTAGCCCAGTAAATGAATAATCTTAATTCACACGACCCCTCCCAAAAACTTACCCTTATGTCTAGGTATTCTTTCTAAGAGGGATGTAAACGTACAACTGTACTGTAAGAGCAAGCATTTAATATGGGTTGCAAGTTATAACAATATGACTTTGTCTTAGAGGTCTTTTGAAAAGTCAATATATGAGTTATAAAGAGCTTGCCTGCTATGGCAACAATTGTTTAAGGAGGAATTACTCTTCATCCACTAAACACCTCACATATCACTCGCATATGTGAAGCAATCTTCAAGACTTTAATTTATTCTAACTATAGGTATCAACTTGTATGCCTTAATGATTGTTTAATCTAAACTAGTAGCTCAGACTTTCTTGACAGTTGATAAAGAGATTGAAATATTTACAGGCAGTGATTCAGATGGAAAGAATCACTTTCTAGAAGTGTTCTCTCTAGAGTATCTGTATAGGAATCCTGTGATTTTTGGTTTTGCACAGTAATGGAATTAGATGGGATGTAAGTTTCTGGGTTCATTCTTAGTTCAGTTCAGTACAAGTAAATTAAGTTTGCCTAAATGACTTGCATTGCTTCCTTAAAACAATCTGGTTTATTTGGCCAGAAATGGGCCAGCAATAGTCATAAATCCAGTTATCACATCTCAAGTGAGAAGTGATAACTAACAGCTATGGAACCGTCATCTACTGAATAGCTCCAGCTGTTCTGTAAGACAGCATCTGGCTATATCCCAAATTAACAAAAAGGTATGAAAAAAATCAAGAAATATTCTAAGTTATTCTCTTAGTTATTTTGGGGCATTTAAAAAAATATAATATGTATAATGTAAAAAGATGTTACTTTTCTAAGATGTTTAATATTTAGTAGATAAGCTTAAAGGTCTAAGAAGGCAAAAGTAAGTATGCATGAATTTGTGTAACTGACTTTTAAAGCCTCATGTATCTTGTTTGGTGAGAATAGACTACTTTTATGCTTAAAATATTACCTCTGCAATATTTTTCTTTACAATCACTTATTTTAAAATAACCTTATTAATTTCTCCAGTAATACCTTTTGCCTAAGGTTTCTCTAAAAGTAACTTAAAAACATGAGGGGAAACCCCTCAAAAAAATACTCCCTCAGATAGATATGCATAAAGTTTTTGAAGATTGTCCTCTTTTCTGAGAAATATAATTGCTAGAAAGGTAATTCTCTAAACTGAAGATTTAAAGAAATCTAATGATCAAAAGGAAAAATGCTGTTTGTGGGAGAAATATAGGTAGTATATCTTTTAAACTGCACAGGAGGCCAGATCAGACTGTATAGGTTGGGAAAGAATGGTGTCAAAAAGCACACCGATGAAATATAAGCTGCATATAGCAGTGGCTCCTGTGGCTCCTCTGTGGTTCCTGTGAACTTCTAGGGAGTTCAGTGGTGTTTCTGTGCAAGGCAATAAGGGTGAGAAATGAGTAGTATGTTCAGCTTTGTGTCCTCCAGCACTCATTGTTCAGCTCTGAGGGCCCCAACATTAGAAGGCAGACTGTACAGCAGCCTTCCGGTACCTAAAGGGGGCCTGTAAGAGAGCAGGAGGGGGACTTCTTTTTACAAGGGCAGTACTTACAGGACAAGGGAGAATGGCTTTAAACTTAAAATTAATAGATTTAGATTAGATATGAAGAAGTAACTTTACTGTGAGGGCGGTGAGGCACTGAAACAGGTTGCACAGAGAAGTTCTGAATGCCTCATCCCTGGAAGTCTTCAAGGTCAGTTTGAATGGACCTTTGAGCAGCCTGGGCTAATGTAAGGTGTCCCTGCACAAGGCAGGGAAATTGGAACTAGACAAACTTTAAGGTCTGTTTCAACCCAAGTCATTCCATGATGCTATGATTTTATGAAAGTAAAAACCCCCATTTCCAAGCCATAGAATCCCAGCTTATAAGAAGTGTTAACCTTCCTAGTTACAATAGCGTTTTCAGTGATGTCCTGCTCTGCCCTTAGAGTGCCAAGCTGTTTTTTTTCTTTTACAAATCTCAGTTGGACATATGTTTCTCGTGTGACCTCACACTTGGCATTACAAGTGCCTCAGAAATCTTCTAAAGTGAAGCAAGTGAGCTACTGCAAGGTCTAGAGAGGAGTGAAAGAAATGACATTTTGAGGGGCAAGCAATTTTTTATAAAAAAGTCTAAAAGTGACAAAAGCTTCTGGGCCAGAATTAAAAACTGTGCTTTGAGAAGTCCAGACACATTTTGCTAGGATTTACAATTGATCAATAGTGGGTTGAGAGAAGAGAAAAAAAAATTCAAAGCCACTGAAATACCATCACCTACATATTCATTAGAACACTTGCTGTTTCTTGGTGTGATAATATATTGAAGCAATTCATACCTAACCTTTCCCCAAAACAGGCTATGCTCTTTAAAACCTAAAGTTGAATATGCACTAAAAAAATTGTACTGCTTCACTCTTTCTCCCCAAGAGTTATGTCAAATCTATAAGGGAAGCTAATCTGTTTCACCTTGATAATTATCTGCGGTTCTGGTGACACTTCTTGTAAATGTACTGCAAAACATCACAGTGCTTTGAAGATACCCAATACTTATACAAAACTAATAAAAAGGCATGCTTTCTTCATTTGAAGAAGAAAGGAATACTAGATCATATTCCACACACTATCAACACACTATCAAGAACTACCAACAACTGATTTTCCACTAGCATTTTTGCTTTTGGTGTTCATGATGTCAATTTGTTTGAGAACTACCAGGGTTTAGAAGGCTGAGGAGACTTCAAAATGCACCCATCAATTCCTTAACACATAAATAAGCTTTAGAAACATGAAAAGCAAATATCAACCACAAGATCAAAGTTTCATGAAACAACACTAATTTTCCTCACTTTAAAATTCCTTTTCACTCCTACCAGATGTTCTTTCCAGGTTTCATGAAAAAAAATGAAGTCATCTAAGTTGTGAAGTTATCTTCACATCTCAAAATTTGTAATAGATCATTTACTGCCTACTGAAACATTCCCAGGGCATTCATGACTCACAGAGGCATTCCTTGGGTCTGGAACCTCTGTGGGTGTCTCAAAGGTAGCTCTTCCTTTATCTTTAAGTGTTAGTTTGATGTGGTCACATTCAAATGCCAGAACCAAACTACTATTTCTCTCTGACAGCTTAATGAGTTGATCAGCTAAGTATGGAAATGGGTAGCTGCCTTCAATTGACTGAAGTTTTCTGTTGTCAGCATAATCATTACTTGCCATTAATTTTTTTTTTCAGGTTGTGATTAAGATGTTAAAATGTTATGTATATTGCTTATCTGAGCCAGCCTTCAGAATGTGATTAATTACCTTTTTACCTTTATCTTATGTAGTAAGAAACTAGGACCGTGATCCAGCCTTGCATCCAGCAATATTTTTCTAGGTCTTATTTTTGGGGAACAACATATTAATCACGGTCTAAGTCAACTGCTCTGATATCTACTTTTTGCTACATATAGGTCCGTTTCTCTAATAATGCCTTCAAACACCTAACACATGAGAATCTTAAAGACATTAATAATGCCAGACACTATGTTCCTATTTCTAATTACTTATATATCCTCTACAGTCATAATGGTAGCTTTTACGCAGAATTCTACTTTTTAGTCCAGGTTGAAACCAAAGTCTCATATGACAAGTTTTGTCTTCAAACAATTTGGAAAGTTTGTTTCGACTGTCCTTTTCCTGGACATTATGCTTGGCTGCAGTAAGAATAATTTTTTTCCATTCACATATTAGCTGTAGGAAGTGTCTTTATCACTGCAAGAATCTAAATTTCCTCACACGCACATTCACTAGAAGTTTATAAATATTTATCAAAATTAAGTCTATTACCTTATCATAAGACAGATTTTATAAATACATTTCCATTCTTCTCTCAACACAACACAAAAAATATAATTTAGTATAAGAAATAGCCATTAATATGCAAAATTCACAGATTTTGTATGAGATGGATTTTTCTGTCATTTATACTTCCTGGCTGATGATGAGCAGTAACCTGTATAATTTTTCTGGTATATGATTTCTTCATTTCAGCACAGCTTGTTATCTGCAGACCAAACCTTGTTGCTATCATGAGTTCAGTGTTACTTGACTCTACCAGTGTCAGTGGCCTCAAGTATGGAAATGGATACTGAGCAGTTCTCATAGTTGTCAATTGTATTACTAACTTCTAATTTTTTCTGGCTTCCATATGACTGGGAAATTGGCTCTTCAGCAGCCTTTGCCTCCACTTCATTTGCCAATGTCATCTGACTTAAGCTAGTTTAGGCATGGAAAATAGTCGAGCCACAGCAGTGAGGGACTCCACAGGCTAATTTCTTTTTATCTCCTTCTCCCTGAGAAGCTTGTTTACAGCTAGTCCGTGTGTGGCTTTATTATGTCTCAGCATAGAAATACTATTTGGTCTTTTCCTTTAAAAACACAAGGAGACTAAGGACTGGGGAATTAGTGCTACCATGAAGTAGAGAATGAGAATGAAAATATAACTTTGAGGATACTACTGTTTACCTTATTCCAGTAAATTTAGACCAGTAAGTTGCTTGTTAGAAGAAAACAACTCTTAGTGTCTCTCTGTTGCTTTTATATCATGTGTGACTTGCCTGCAGGGGACGGAGTGAAATGTAACTTTATTTACTTTGTCTTAGGGAAAAACAGAGACCTGATTAAAGAGGAATAGAAGAAGAAAAGCTCTCTCTGGGCTCTGTTCTGCAACATAACATTTCAGTGGTCGCTGGAATCACAAACTCTTTGGGTCCCTCATGCTGTTAGTTATATATCTTCTTCTTTAGAACCAGGAGCGAGGTTTAAAATCCAAGGACTTTAGAAATGTTACCTTAATGCTGTTCCCTCAACAATGCTGAGAGGAAAATGAACTTGCTTACCCTATTCATGGCAAACCATATTCTGAAGTCTTCATTTACATCTGGCAATCATATAATTGAGCCAATTTCTGTGTACATTTATTATTTAGCCCCACATTCAGAGCTGGTGAGAGACAGCACTTGAAATATATCAGATGCTCAACAGCCATAAAATACTTCACTGGAAAAAGAATCCTAGTCCATGCCAAAGGTTTTGAGGTTCGGTCTACTAATTGCTATTCAGACTGATTGAAGCATATAGAAAGGACAATAAAGAACAAGTTATTTCTATTTCACATGGAGAACACTTTTTATAATGAAAACGCTTTTTATAATGAAAATAATAATGTGGAAGAGCATGCTAATTTTGCACTGCCGTTATCACATTATATACCTAGGGAAAGATACAAGGTATCCTTGTGCAGTGGGATGTCTGTATATTCATAGTGTTATCTATTGCAGCTGGAAGCATCAATAAATGGCACAGGTCCTTCCCCAGGAAGGAGTCTCATCTGTGGCTGCATAAAACCTCAGCCTTATGCATTAGAATTTTCTAGTTGCATAACAAATTTGATGGGGGAAAAAAAAAAGAGTTTATCTACTGACCAATTTGTACTTTCTTGGCTAATGGTGCTAATTTAATTGAATTATGAAAAACATGTAATCTCAAAGAGAATTCTAATGCAACGATAGTACAAAAATCTGTGTCTTTTAAAGAAAAGATCTTCAGAGATACCCTTGATTCTTTTTGGAAAAATATATTGTTCTCTTTAAGCTGCTAAAGAATCGAGTAAGTTTCTAATAATATGGAATTTGACTTCAAAAAAAAAACAACCAAAAAACCCTATTTTAGTACCATTTTTTAAACTTGGAAATCATCAGGGTAAAAATGGGTGCAAAGCTGCTAAGACATACATATAAAGTTTTTTCCTAATGTTTCCCTTCCAGATTTTGAGATCTAACTTGTCTACAAGACAGATTGAAAATATTCTATTTCTTCAAATTTCTCCAGACTTCATGGGGGGAAAGTGGTAGGAAACCCGAAGAAGTCATATTAAATGACAGAAATATACTAATATGATAATCTCCACTATTAACCTCCATGTTCATATCAATTCTATTTCAAGGATAAGAAAATGATAACATTGGTCTTCTGATAATGATCAGGTGACCAGATCTTGCCTGATGTTCAAAATTACTGATAACTAGGAGGATGCTTTTCATCTTTTTATCCTTTATTACTTTTTTACATTTCTTTGCACATAATAAGAACTTACATGTTTCAGAAAAGTTTAATTTTAGTTTAAGGACCTGAGGGTAGAGCAGTTGACTCATCAGGGACTATAAACATTGATTTCTGTACTAATAAGGTCAGAATGAAAGGTATCACTGGATCAGCTTTTGTGTGCACTCATGTTAGTCATCAGCCTAGTAATGATAACAGCAGAAGAAAAATCTGATGGATAATATTAATAATGGTAAAATCATTCAATGGCTATGGCTTCAAAGTCAGCATCAGAATGTGAATCCTGTACTCAAGAAACCTCCTATATGAAGGTGCCACAAACAAGTGGCTATACACACAACCTATTACCATGGAAAACCATGTAACCATGACGTGGAATTACTGTGTTTGACTTTCAGGCTCCTATGCCAAATGAATGCGATGCTAAAGGGTAAAACACCATTTGTGACTCAGAACCAGAACCAGTATTGTTCATGAGTACAATGCTTAAATCCCACTGAAATTGTTTTCTTTCACAGTATAGAATTTATCAAAAGCAAATGACTGGAAACTAAATTTTCTAGTATCTAACTCTTTTATGCAGTATTTTCAATGTGTTCATGAGTCAGAATGATTTAGCCACTCAGAATGGCAGCAGTTTACATGCTATTAGCAAAGGAGCAGATGATTGTAACAAGCTGCAAAGCATCAAGCATATTATTCTATCTCTATTTACTCTTACATGTCAGGTATTTCAGTGATTAGAAAGTTCCATTTCAAGAAGGCAACGTAAAATCCCATGTTCTGTGAAATTTTCATGAATTAGAGGTTGCGGGTAGTTTGTTGCTTAGCAAGAAAATTATATAACTACGATCCATATCTCCAATAAGCTGTTATTATAATTAGCTCAAAAATGTTAATTAATTTCATCTTCATCCCATTTTTATTCTGCTATAAGAGTATTGGCTTAGTAATATACCACTTTAAATAGGAGAACCATTTCTTATTTTCAAGAAAGACTTATGAAATATATATGCAGTAGAGAAACTAGCCATTTTTTAGGAGAGAAATTCATAATCAAATTAAATTCATTCATCATTTACAAATACTAAATGGCTACTTAAGTTTAAAAAATAGAAGGAAAAGATGAAATCCATTTTAAATGTGTGAGGAACATTGTTGCATTTAAACAGAGGAAGGCAGGAATGGCAACAGAGAGATAGATTGCCCTAAAAGTGTGATTTAAAAGTATATTTAGAATTTGCACCTAATAGTATAAAATTTCTTTATGTTTTGTTTTATTTTTTTCTCAATTTCAGTATTAGTGATGTGTGGAAAACATTTTTTTTTCTTGTGGATGATTTTTTTTCTTATAGTTAAAATCCATTGCTAGGTCCTTCTGTTATGGAAATAACACCTGAATGGGGAACTTAGGACCAAAGAAATATGTAAAACTTTAATTTCCATCTGAATTGAACTGGAACTCATGATAGCAATTGTAAGCATTCCCATTCATGGAATAAGAATGCCATGTCAACAGAGACTGAGAGGTAAGTAGGAAAATGAAATTAAAATTAAATATGTGCCTAATTTAACTTTGTTACATAGCACATGAAATACAGTGGCCTGATGTCTCTATCTGAAAAAATCAGACTACAGACCAATAACCAACACTGTCCATTCTAGGTATATTTCTGGAGAACAAAACAAATCCAGAGAGAGTTTTAAGGCCAGCTGAAGATGAAACAGCACAATTTCTTCAAGTGGGTCATCCAAAACTGATTATTTTTGTGTCATTTACAAAAGGAAAACATATCTCTTCTACAACTGGACAAGGTCATACTTTGTTATGATTTATCTAGGACCAACTGTTTTATACTCAAGAAGCTGCTATTTTTCAGGACTGCAGAAGTCAGGCTCAAGTTTTGCCAAAACCTTGGTAGATGATTATGTACACAATTTAGTAAAGGACAAAAAAAACCTTAATAATTTTGCAACCTCACAAAGGTAATATTTGTGAATTTCCCCTATATATAACAGCTCCTATAAAGACAGACTTCACTAAGTATTATATGCTTTCAAAGAGATTTTATTTTTTATCTGCTGCATGAATGTTCTATCCTTTGTATCCTATAGCAAGTGAATAATTGCTCATTAATAACAGGCTAGAAGAACATAATGTAACTGAGAAGTCCTCTTGTTATGCAGTGTCTAAAAATTACATTTAACAGAAATTGTTCTGCTGGCAGCTAAAAAAAGGCACTATCTCTAAGTGCCTGAAAGCTCTAATAGAGTACTCACCAGGTGAGTCCTGTACAAACTGGAAAAAAAGATGGACCCTGACAACAAAACTTCAAGTACGAATTTAAGGCGAGAAGTAGAAACAACAAATCTTAAGGAAATAACGAAAAGAAATAAAGATTCAGTAATTGTTCTTGTGAAGGGTCTTGAGAAAGAGGTCTTGAGACACCAGGAAGATATCTTACAGTTAGTCACAAGAGTATATACCCTTTCCATCAAAAGATATGAACCAGCACTGCAGCTTCATGTCAGTAGACCTAAACCGTCCTTAAATGTACACTTCAGTGGCATAAGGAAAAGATATGATTCAGAAGGCTGATATATAAGCAGTTAAAACACATATGTGGGCTAAAGAGATTCTAATTAGCGCCAACTCTTATTCAAGCTTTAGCTATATTAGCTATTTTAGGACAGCATAAGCTAAAGCTAGTAGAAAACTTACATGAATGAAACATCATAGTAGCACCATTGAAATGTACTGAGGTTAAGTTTTAAGTTCAACGTTAACCAAGTGAATCCAGATGAATCACCAACTGAAATTACCGAAAATAAGCTTAAAAACCAGAGAGGTACAAGGTTAAATAATTAGAAATTATTCTGATTTCAACAAGAATGAGGTTAAGAAAATTTTCAAACAACAAAACATGAAGTCAGAGTTCTGTTATAACAAAAATCTGAACTCGTAATTTTGAGATTCTCATAGTCTTCATTCTGAAAACAAACTCTAGGAAAGTATCGGTAAATTATCTACGCTGTATTTTTTACGTCTTCCACAAATTTACCAGTAAAGAGTTGCCCATGGTGGTAATTTGAGGGGCTTTTTTGTCTGTTTTTCAGGCTATAAATATTTTATTTCTCTTTGGAAAAAAACAAAAAATGTTGATAGCTTCCAAAAAAGTTGTTCTTGGACTGTCATGACTCTGATTTCTCAATTTAATTTCAGAATTTTAGATATGTTAGAGCTACTTTCCCATATTGGAACCTAAATTGGAAGTTAAACTAAGGTGTAGAAATAAAAAGATTTTTTTTAAATTAGTAATATAGATTGAAACTAGAAAATGAACAATTAACTTGATGGAGGATAAATATAGTATTTGTAGAGTTATAGAAAATTCATATCTGAAACAACATTCAGCAGAAAACTCAGGGCAATGCTGAAAACTTTGTCAGCAAGTGAAGACGACTACAATTTTAAACAGATTGGAGGGAGTTTGTAACTGTTGCAATTTTTTAACCTCCATATGGTTTATTTATCTGATTTCAAGGCAGAGTTTCTTTTCAGATCAGTTCTGATCTGAGAGTCCTGTTGTTCTAGTGTTGTTGAATGGTACTGCAATTTCCAATGAGATGCTAACTGGGTGCTTTTTTTGGCTTTTGAAAATCTTAACCATACGTGAACATAATAGAGAAAGTGGGTAGACTTTACATATGGAATAGATTGTCATTTCATACACCTCACATATATTTACCCCATGAATATTACCGTATGAAAATTCAACACAGAAACAACCATGGGGTTTGTAATTTACAACAAAAAAACTGTTTCTGCTAGGATATTTTCAAATAAAAATATAATCCTTAAGACTCGGGCATCTGTGACATACAAGGCTAATTGCAGGTAAGATGAGATTCAGGAAGGTTAGTTCTCAAAAGAAGCATAAACTAAAACACAGAAATAAGCATGTCTGTTCTCCTTCCCTGGTATATATAACAACAACAATCTTAATTTACAGGACATTTTTCTGACAGAAATAGTCTCTTCTTTAACCAAACATTTTTTCTAGAAATAATTGTTATCAATAGAAGGGAAAGAAGGAGACGAAGAAACTGGGTTTAATTAGCATCATCTAGATTTTTTGTAGTAGTTTCCATTTAGGTTTGTCTTTGCCCCAACTATTTTAAATTAGAATTTCTGATGATATAACTATGTTTTCCTCTACTAATTCCTCATTGCACAAAATTAAAAATTACAGAAAAATGTACATGATAGAGGGAGACCCTGACTTTTTCTTTTAAGCTCATTGCAGACCCATTTTTGTACACCAATTGCAGAGATTCATCAGCAATAGTGATTAATAAGTTGGATACCCATATTTCTACTTCATATAATGACAACTATAGAAAGGTTAAATTTTATATAATGAATACTTTTTGTAGAAGTTCACATTCTTACTCTGGATGTAAATTTCTCTCTTATCTCCCAAGTGGGATTTACTTTACCTAACTTGGCATCTGCTGTGTCTATATCCACCCTAGAGATAGTTACTGAGGTTACTTTTGAAATCTCTACAGAGAAGCAGATCCCCTTAATGCAATTCATTCCCTCCTGAGACAAAAAAATGTGCCTCCTTCTCTTCATTAAAGGTCTTCAGGTAGCTAACATAGATGCAGAATATGTGCAAATGGTGTATATACTTTTCATATGCTTTGCATATACTTTTCTATCTCAACATGCCCAGGCTACAGTGGAAGATACGACTTATTGTATTTCCTGCAGTCTGTGCAGCTGAAATCCTAAATATATAGCTGACAGATGGGAAACAAAAAAAACTGTACTGAAAATGATTTTTTTTTTCTCTGACAGAAATGTGACATTATATTTGCTTCATCTATTTGATATTAAGGAAGGAAATAATTTAAATGTTCAGATAATATTAAAAATGTTGCAATAAATGTCAGTTTTGCATCTTAAAATTAGAGCATTTCCTTGGTGCTAGCGACCCTATGAACTTTAATGATTGGGTGAGAATCAGGGACCTGATTCCAAAAAGACACACTTTCATATTTGTATATGTCAACTTTTAACAGCCTGATTTGTTCAATATTATTTATAGTACCTGATAATAGACAGCATAAATAAACAGTAAATATTTCCAAGCAGGAGAGAAAGAAAGATGAAAATAAAATGCTTATAAAATGTTTTAAATCAATTGAAATAACATTCTTGCAGGCCTGAGTGCATTTCCATCATGGTATTTATTTATTTGAATGTTAATGCATAAATATATAAAGCTAAAATGCTTTAGGCATCCTAAGTGTGCTTAAACAAAATAAACCAAAAGAAACAGTAAGCTTAATATATGAGGTGAAAGTGTTGTGAAATACAGGAATCAAATTTTCCTTGCTTGGGGCAATGCAGATCTCTTTTCCTTTGGCTTATATGGGCACTAGTTGGAATCTAACTTAGAGTGAGGAGTATACACCTTAAAAGTCATCTTTAAAGTTTTTTTTTTTATGAAATCCTGCTGGTTTTCTGCTTTAAAGGTTACTGATGAGGTATTGTTTTCCATTATGATGAAGCATAGTGCTCATCTGTATTATGATTTTTTCCAATTTTATTGCATAGATCCAGAATGATCTGTACATGTATATATAACTTACTTACGTTAAAAAAAAAAAGGCTGACAAAATGTGCAGCTACTCACTGTAATTTTTTTCAATATTTTATTTTTTATCTTTTATGGTAACAAGTCAATCTTGCAGAAATAAGACTAACACAGCACATATATTTTTTACTACTTCAACTGTATACAGTAGTCTACAAAAATATTTATTTCAAACTTTGGCTGTGGAAGTGCAAATACCTGTGGAAAAAAATAAACAAAACCTAAAATCTGGTTATATCACTTCATATTTTTTATTCAAAAACATGTTTCTTCCAGTAGACCAACATTTCCTCTGAGCTACTTTTCCTTTCTCTGCTTCCTCTTGCTATGATGAACATGTTCAACTAACCTGTTATCTATTTACTTATGCACTGCCTCTTTGTAAGAATGCCCTGATGCTGTTTCAGTGAGCAGGCTTGAAAATAATTAATTGCAAAAAGTAGAGTAGGTGATCTAAAATATCTAATAAAGTCTCTGAAATATCAAAGAATAAGTGTCTGGGTGTCCTGGGAGGTTGATTCAGAGGTTAATAATCTAATAAACAGTGCCAGGGATGGTTCTTCAACACTAAAGCCAACTGATTTACTTTGGTTGGACATGCCAAACTTTTGAAATTTCTATTTGCTTCCGAAACAGACAACTGGGCAGAGAGATGGAATAGTCACATCTTTTTTCTGTGCAAACTATCCAGCTATCCTGTGAATAATCTGGGGAAGGATGACATGGCTTGAGTCAAAGCAATCCTGCACAGAGATTGGCAGAGATTATCAACTATTTCTACACCAGAAGTGTTTGTGATTTGATTTACTAAGACATATCTGCTCATAGAAGCCCTACCTGTTCCATTAATGGAGATGACAGTACCATTGGAAGAATTTAAAATTTTAAAAAACCCCAGAAAGATATTATTACATTTGGTATTGACTATGTAAGAAAGTCTAGTGATTCAGCACTTCCACACATCACTGCTGATAGGCAAAATATAAGGAGATTTTGACTCTATGCACATTGCCTGGTTTTGTGTTTACAGAATGCAAAACTCTTACGCTGGGGCAAAATAGTCCTGTTGTCTACGCTGCTGCAGCAAGGCAAATTTAAGGCAGACTGAAAAATTTATGACCTCGGAGACAGAAAGCATATTCAAGAGAAAGCAAATTTGGTAGCTGCTGGGAAATATTAGACATGGTGGATTTGGGTGGAGGTTTATTTTTTCCTTTTGGTTTTGAAGTTTTGGGATTTTTTTTTTTTTTTACTGATCAGCTTCCTATGAAAAGAAGCAATTTAGATGAAATTTTAGCATCTAAAAATGTGTTAGTTTCAACAAAACTTTTTGACATCATTTCACTGTGGAAAGAGGCTAAATATTTTGCATAGGGAAAATGAAACATTTTTATAGTTTTTTTTTTCTTTTACAGTGAAAAGAAAAGAGTAAGAGAAGAAATATATGCACTTGACGTTAAAGTGAAGAATCTGTGAGCAAATATGCACTCTTTTTTTGCATTTGAGGAAAAATGAGGAAATTATGGGAGAAACTAAATAGGAAGGGAATTAATTATAAAAGAAAGATGTGATAAGAGTGTAGAGGACATGAACATTCATGCTCATAGACTATTTTAGGCCTTAGTTGTAAGCAAGCATCAACCAGATTTTCCTATGTGTGTGAAAATATGTATGCAAAAATTCCTTGTACTTTTTTTTTTTTTTTTNTTTTTAATTATGTTTCCTGGATTGAATTTTCAGTGCAGCCAAGTGTCAGAATAGTTGGCCATCACTGGTAGACATCTGCATGAATGTTTCATAATGCCAAACTACAAGTATCTAACTGAAACTTTAATTTTGTTTAGATCTTCTTGGCAAGATCTGAGCACATAAGCTTATAAATCCTTCTAAATTGTGAAGTTTGTATTTGTTAAACTTGAATACTTGTCCTAAGGCATTTTTTATAAGATTCACAGTTTGTAACTTCACATTATAGCATTCTAAGTGATTATGTCTTTTGGTGGCATCTTGGTATATGATGGTTTCTCTTCTCTGTAGATGAGCTTTACAGATCACCATTCAAATTAAACATCACAGCAAAAGGAAGCCATTCTATGGAGAGGCACCCAGTGACTACTTGTATAAATCCTATTTCTTCCAGGGAATGTCATTATAAAGCAGGACATTTACACACTTATCTCTTGTGGAGGACATCCATAATATTAAAACTATTCTTTTCACCCCACAATCATCTGTTGAAATCCTCACGCTTCTTTCAGGATGAAGAATATCTCCTCTTTATGATGTTCATCCCCTTTAGAACATGGCTACATAGATATCAGACCTACAGAGACATTAGAGAAGCAGAATAAAAGGAGGAAATTCATCTATGTACGGATGCACATTCATCAATGAAAGCTTTGATATACTTGTAGTAGCAAGTGAAGTCTCTGTATATTTCAATATAATTATTATGTAAATTATTTATATATTTATATATATATATACATATTACTAAAGACATAGGATATGAACTTTTCATTGCTATATCAGACTTTAAACCATTTGATTATTGCACTGGCAGGTACTAAAGTCCATTTGTACAGAGCCATTCATCCAGAGGTACCTTGCATGTTGAATTAGGAATTTTTATCTGAATTCCAGTTGAATCACAAAGATGTTATTTTGAGGTTTTTTGAAAAATATTCCACCATTTACTCTGATAATTACATTTATGTCTTCAGTGCAGTTTGTTTACATGAGTAACTGGTACTGGATATCCAAGTCAATAAAATACTTCTAGAATACCTCAGTCTTTGTGTTTTTGCAACTCATATGTGGTCTTCATTCACTTTAATTATGTGATTTTGAATTTATCTGTGTTTAAAAATTCTGATTGTCTTCTTTTTAAAACATATTATGTCAATGAAATCTAGAAACAAAAGTTCTGTTAAGTTAAATGTTGAAGTTCATATGCTGGGAGTAAAGAAAAGACATCACTGAAGAATTCGTTGTCTTTTTTCCTCTTTCTTTTGGAAAGTCTAATGAAAAATAAATATGGTAGAAAGAGCTAATGAGTATCATCAGCATAGGGAGGCCAAAAGACTGCTGGATGAAGAGCAGTCCAGAGCTCTTTCTGTAAGTTTGTTATATTTGGAAGTCCAGTGTAATTTCTGAACATGTACCTTAGCCACTGGAACCCCTTCCTTGAAGGAGAAACTTTAATGGTGTATTGTGCTATTTCTGGCTGACAGCACTCATTGCCAGTCACTCATGGCAATCCTATCAAGCACTCGGCAGTGTGATCATCTTAGGCTGAACCTGTTTCAAATATCACAGACTTAGAGCTGAGTAACTTCTGTTTGTGGTTTTGATTTAGAAATGTTTTCTCTCCCTGTTGCCGGAAGAGATTAATTTGTAAACCTGCTTTTTTTTCTCCTCTTTGACTAGGCAGCACCTAAAATTAAGCCACTTATAAAACTCTTTTTTGAATGCAGTGGATGTCCTGGAAATATCACTATTCTATTATGGGAAAATAGAATCCAAATATGACACAGTGGGTAAGCCTGCAAACTGATCTTTTGATGCATAACTAATGCACAGAGAAAAACCAGGTGGTGTGCTTATAAGTACAGCATGATAATGAGCTCATTACAAGGATCTTCAGTTTTGATGTCAGCACTCTAAAGATACTGATCAATAATAAAGGCTTATTTTGTAGGAGTTCAAATATGATATTCAAATATGTACAACAGTGCAGATGTTCCTGAAATATCTCAGGTTCTCCGCCAGTCAGTTTTTAATTGTCTCACTAATCTTTACTCTTTTAAAAGTTAAGCATCTGGTCCAGAGACTGTTTAGTGAAAATGTCACTTCCCCTGACACTGATTTTAGGATGGGACAAAAAACCTTTTACCATATTTTCTTCATTCCTTTGATCATAGAAGAAACCTTGATACACGTTTCATCAAAATTCAGTTTAAATTAAAATCATTGTCTTTCTAGATAATTTATCAAACAAAAGTCACATGAATTTGCCCATTAATTGTTTGCATGATGAATTTTCAGAAAGTATTAAATCTCATTTATGCGCCTGTAATGAGGTCATGTGGCTGGGAGCTGAAACTAGACATATTCAAGATGGAATTCTAAACATGGCTATTGAAAATCTCAGTTAAACTAGACATAAGTTTGTTCCATTGCCATTCATTATTTCTCTATTAAGCTCAGCTGCCTGAAGCATTCCTATGTGGTAGTTTAAGTAAATGCAAAGTACAGACTTGATGGAAAGATCACTTATAAAAATCTATTACTTTTTTCTACTTGGGAGGTCTGATGACATTATATGCTTTGTTACTTCTAGCCTTAAGAGTCCGTAAACTGATTTTTTAAACAGGTTTTTCTTTTAGACAAGAAAAAATTACAGTCAAATTGTCACAGTGATATAGTTTATATCCAAATTATTCTGGCACATCACAGTGCTTGTATTCCTCATATCCTGTATTAAGCCTTAATAATTTATAATCTACAAAAAGTGTCCTTTT